>CM059819.1:17128797-17344146 GCA_030435695.1 Brachymystax lenok tsinlingensis
ACTGGAATGAACCTTTACTCTTGGTCAACATACTGGAATGAGCATTTACTCTGGATCAATATACTGGTATAAACCTTTACTCTGGGTCAATATATTGGTATGAACCTTTACTCTGGGTCAATTTACTGGTCTGAACCTTTACTCTGGGTCATATACTGGTATGAACATTTACTCTGGGTCAATATACTGGTATGAACCTTTACTCTGGGAAAATATACTGGCATGAACCTTTAATATGGGTCAAGATACTGGCATGAACCTTTACTCTGGGTCAATATACTGGTCTGAACCTTTAATCTGGCTTAATTTCCTGAACCTTTTCTCTGGGCCAAAATACTATTATGAACCTTTACTCTGGGTCAATATACTGGTCTGAACCTATACTCTGGGTCAATATACAGGTTTGAACCTTTACTCTGGGTCAATATACAGGTTTGAACCTTTACTCTAGATCAATATACTGGTCTGAACCTATACTCTGGGTCAATATACAGGTTTGAACCTTTACTCTGGGTCAATATACAGGTTTGAACCTTTACTCTAGATCAATATACTGGTATGAACCTTTGCTCTGGGTCATGATACTGGTCTGTACCTTCATTATGGGTCAATATACTGGAATGATCCTTTACTCTGGGTCTATATAATGGTATGAACCTTTATTCTTAGTCAATATACTGGTATGAACCTTTAATCTGAGTCAATATATTGGTAAGAACCTTTTCTCTGGGTCAATATACTGGTCTGAACCATTATTCTGGGTCAATATAATGGTATTAACATTTACTCTGGGTCAATATACTGGTTTGACCCTTTTTCTCTGGGCCAATATATTAGTCTGAATCTTTACTCTGGGTCAAGATACTGGTCTTAACCTTCAATTTGGGTCAATAAATTGGTCTGAATCTTTACTGTTGGTCAATATACTGGTCTAAACCTTTGCTCTGGGTCAATATACTTGTATGAACCTTTACTCTGGGTCAATTTACTTGTCTGAACCTTTACTGTTGGTCAATATACTGGTCTGAACCTTTACTCTGGGTCAATATACTTGTTTGACCCTTTGCTCTAGGTCAGTATACTGGTATGAACCTTTACTCTGGGTCAATATACTGGTATCATCCCGTCAGTAGAGGATGCCTGGTTATTCTTTAAAAGTGCCTTCCTCACCATTTTAAATATGCATGCCCCATTCAAGAAATTTAGAACCAGGAACAGATATAGCCCTTGGTTCTCTCCTGACCTGACTGCCCTTGACTGCCCTTGACCAGCACAAAAACATCCGATGGAGAAGTAGTTGGTGCATGCTCTTTAAATGCATGCTCTTTAACCTGCTGCCCGCACCTGACCGCCCGTCCAGCATCACTACTCTGGACGTTCTGACTTAGATTATGTGGACAACTACAAATCCCTAGATGTCTGGTTAGACTGTAAACTCTCCTTCCAGACTCACACCAAACATCCCCAATCCAAAATGTATTCTAGAATTGGCTTCCTATTTTGCAACAAAGCATCCTTCACTCATGCTGCCAAACATACCTTCGTAAAACTGACCATCCTACCGATCCTCGACTTCGGCGATGTCATTTACAAAATAGCCTCCAATACTCTACTCAACAAATTGGATGCAGTCTATCAGTGCCATCCATTTTGTCACCAAAGCCCCAAATACTACCCACCACTGTGACCTGTACGTTCTCGTTGGCTGGCCCTCGCTTCATACTCGTCGCCAAACCCACTGGCTCCAGGTCATCTACAAGTCCATGCTAGGTAAAGCCCCGCCTTATCTCAGCTCGCTGGTCACTATAGCAGCACCCACCCGTAGCACGCGCTCCAGCAGGTATATCTCACTGGTCACCTCCAAAGCCAATTCCTCCTTTGGCCGCCTTTCCTTCCAGTTCCTTCCAGTTCTCTCTGAAATCACTGAAACTAGAGACACTTATCTCCCTCACTAGCTTTAAGCACCAGCTGTCAGAGCAGTTCACAGATCACTGCACCTGTACATAGCCCATCTGTAAATAGCCCAACCAACTACCTCATCCCCTACCGTATTTATTTATTTATCTTTATTTATCTTTGCACCCCAGTATTTCTACTTTGCACATTCATCTACTGCACATCCACCATTCCAGTGTTTAATTGCTATATTGTAATTACTTTGCCACCATGGATTATTTACATTCCTTATCTTACCTAATTTTCATACATTGTATATAGATTTGTTTTTTTCCTACTGTATTATTGACTGTATGTTTGTTTACTCCATGTGTAACTCTGTGTTGTTGTATGTGTCGAACTGCTTTGCTTTATCTTGGCCAGGTTGCAGTTGTAAATGAGAACTTGTTCTCAACTTGCCTACCTGGTTAAATGGTCAGGTTCCGTAGACGGGCACATTGCGCACCGCTCCCGAGTATACTACTCACCAATGTCCAGTCTCTTGACAACAAGGTAGACGAAATCCGAGCAAGGGTTGCCTTCCAGAGAGACATCAGAGATTGTAACGCTCTTTGCTTCACGGAAACATGGCTCACTCGGGATACGTTATCAGTGGCGGTACAGACACCTGGTTTCTTCACGCCGACAGAAACAAACATCTCTCTGGTAAGAAGAAGGGTGGAGGTGTATGCCTTATGATTAATGAGACGTGGTGTGATCATAACGACATACAGGACCTCAAGTCCTTTTGTTCACCTGACCTAGAATTCCTTACAATCAAATGCCGACCGCATTATCTACCAAGAGAATTCTCTTAGATTATAATCACAGTCGCGTATATCCCCCCAAGCTGACACATCGATGGCCCTGAAAGAACTTAATTGGACTCTATGTAAACTGGAAACCACATATCCTGAGGCTGCATTTATTGTAGCTGGGGATTTTAACAAGGCTAATCTGAAAACAAGGCTCCCTAAATTTTATCAGCATATCGAATGTGCGACCCGGGGCTGGCAAAATCCTGGATCATTGTTATTCTAACTTCCGCGATGCATACAAAGCCATCCCTCGCCCCCCTTTCGGCAAATCTGACCACGACTCCATTTTGTTGCTCCCAGCCTATAGACAGAAACTAAAACAGGAAACGCCCGTGCTCAGGTCTGTTCAACGCTGGTCCAACCAATCTGATTCCACGCTTCAAGATTGCTTCAATCACATGGACTGGGATATGTTCTGCATAGCGTTGGACAATAACATTGATTCAGTGAGCGAGTTTATTAGCAAGTGCATCGATGATGTTGTACCCACAGCGACTATTAAAACCTTCCCCAACCAGAAACCGTGGATTGATGGCAGCATTTGCTCAAAACTGAAAGCGCGAACCACTGCTTTTAATCAGGGCAAGGCGACCGGAAACATGACCGAATACAAACAGTGTAGCTATTCCCTCCGCAAGGCAATCAAACAAGCTAAGCGTCAGTATAGAGACAAAGTAGAGTTGCAATTCAACGGCTCAGACACGAGGTATGTGGTAGGGTCTACAGTCAATCACGGACTACAAAAAGAAAACCAGCCTCGTCGTGGACCACAATGTCTCGCTCCCAGACAAACTAAACAACTTCTTTGCTCGCTTTGAGGACAATACAGTGCCAACGACATGGCCTGCTACCAAAACCTGCGGGCTCTCCTTCATCGCAGCCAATGTGAGTAAAACATTTAAACGTGTTAACCCTCGCAAGGCTGCCGGCCCAGATGGCCGCATCCTCAGAGCATGCGCAGACCAGCTGGCTGGGGTGTTCACGGACATATTCAATCAATCCTTATCCCAGTCTGCTGTTCCCACATGCTTCAAGAGGGCCATCATTGTTCCTCTTCCCAAGAAAGCTAAGGTAACTGAGCTAAATGACTATTGCCCCGTAGCACTCACTTCTGTCATCATGAAGTGCTTTGAGAGACTAGTCAAGGATCATATCACCTCCATCCTACCTGAAACCCTAGACCCACTCCAATTTGCTTACCGTCCCAATAGGTCCACAGACGACGCAATCGCAATCACACTGCACACTGCCCTAACCCAACTGGACAAGAGGAATACCTATATGTAAGAATGCTGTTCATCGACTACAGCTCAGCATTTAACACCATAGTACCCTCCAAACTCGTCATTAAGCTTGAGACCCTAGGTCTCGACCCCGCCCTGTGCAACTGGGTCCTGGACTTCCTGATGGGCCGCCCCCAGGTGGTGAGGGTAGGAAACAACATCTCCACCCCACTGACCCTCAACACTGGGGCCCCACAAGGGTGCGTTCTCAGCTCTCTCCTGTACTCCCTGTTCACCCATGACTGCGTGGCCAAGCACGCTTCCAACTCAATCCTCAAGTTTGCAGACGACACTACAGTGGTAGGCTTGATTACCAACAACGACAAGATGGCCTACAGGGAAGAGGTGAGGGCCCTCGGAGTGTGGTGTCAGGAAAATAACCTCTCACTCAACGTCAGAAAAACAAAGGAGATGATCGTGGACTTCAGGAAACAGCAGAGGGAGCACCCCCCTATCCACATCGACGGGACAGTAGTGGAGAAGGTGGAAAGTTTTAAGTTCCTCTGCGTACACATCACGGACAAACTGAAATGGTCCACCCACACAGACAGCGTGGTGAAGAAGGCGCAACAGCGCCTCTTCAACCTCAGGAGGCTGAAGAAATTCGGCTTGTCACCAAAAACACTCACAAACTTTTACAGATGCACAATTGAGAGCATCCGGTGGGGCTGTATCACCGCCTGGTACGACAACTGCTCCGCCCACAACCGTAAGACTCTTCAGAAGGGTAGTGAGGTCTGCACCGGGGGTAAACTACCTGCCCTCCAGGACACATACACCACCCGATGTCACAGGAAGGCCAAAAAGATCATCAAGGACAACAACCACCCGAGCCACTGCCTGTTCACCCCGCTATCATCCAGAAGGCGAGTACAGTACAGGTGCATCAAAGCTGGGACCGAGAGACTGACAAACAGCTTCTATCTCAACGCCATCAGACTGTTAAACAGCCATCACTAACATTGAGTGACTGCTGCCAACATACTGACTCAAATCTCTAGCCACTTTAATGATAAAAAATGTGATGTAATAAATGTATCACTAGCGACTTTAAACAATGCCACTTAATGTAATGTTTACATATCCTACATTACTCATCTCATATGTTTACACTGTACTCTATACCATCTACTGCATCTTGCCTATGCCGTTCGGCAAACGACTCAAATCTCTAGCCACTTTAATAATTAAAAAGTGGATGTAATAAATGTATCACTAGCCACTTTAAACAATGCTACTTTATATAATGTTTACATATCCTACATTACTCATCTCATATGTATATACTGTACTCTATACCATCTACTGCATCTTTCCTATTCTGTTCGGCCATCGCTCATTCATATATTTATATGTACATAGTCTTGTTCATTCCTTTACACTTGTGTGTTGTGACAGCATGAGAGGTTCCGGATCTTTAAGTTGTGCCAGTTCCCCGTAAACACCACTTCAACAGTCCCTTCAGTATATAGGTGAGTTTAATTATTAACAAAAGGTTTACAACTTAAATCTCTTCAGCTCAAAAGTAACTTCATCTTCTTTGTTTCACAGAGGTACATGTCCTTTCCCCCAGCCACCACCTAACAACAGTTTCTCACACCCATTATTAGAGCCTGCTGCTGGTCTCATTAGCTCCAGCTGTACTCTCAGGCAGCCTGGGTTTTGTAGTCCTTCACAGACGGCCATCTTGCTCCAGCCATCTGAGGGCAATGTATCTGCCCTCAAGAACACGCCCTCTCCTGATGCCACAGTGTATAATGTAGTTGTTGTGAAATTGTTAGATTACTTGTTAGATACTACTTCATGGTCGGAACTAGAAGCACAAGCATTTCGCTACACTCGCATTAACATCTGCTAACCATGTGTATGTGACAAATAAAATGTTATATTATTTTATTTACTCTGGGTCAATATAATTGTATGAACCCTTACTCTGGGTCAATATACTATTATTAACCTTTTTTCTGGGTCAATATACTGGTATGAACCTTACTCTAGGTCAATATACTTTGTGGAAGAAAGAGAAAAGATAGATACAGGAAAAGAGATGGAGGGGTAAGAAGAGAAAGATATAAATAAATATACTGAGAGAGATGGTAGAGAGATACAAAGAAAGAGCTAGGCTGTTGCTATAGCACCACAAGTCGATTAACAACAACATCACTAGCTAGCTACACATAGGCCTTCAAGGCCCCCAAATGATCCTCCTGTTCCCATTCACGTATTCCCTAAGCTGACTGTATCAATATAACATGATGTATCAGAGAGGAACAGTGTCTGTCTGTCTTCTCATTACCAGAGAGGGGCAAATGGATCCTGTTAGGGAGAGGTGGCTCCTGTCTTTACTTTCGCCTTACCAGGGCTGAGAGAATGTGGAGAGAGAGAGAGAGAGGGGTGAGAAGAGATGGGAGATGGGGGGAAAGCAAAAGACAAAACAGGGGTGAGAGAGGGGTAGTCAGAGAGAGAGAGAGAGAGAGAGAGAGAGAGAGAGAGAGAGAGAGAGAGAGAGAGAGAGCAGCAAATGCTGCCAAGCCCACCAGATTAAAGTTACTGCACCTGTCAAACAAACTGTTGGAGCTGTGATAAATTAATAATCAAATGGTATGGTGAGGAGTACAGTGGCACTGCCAAGTCCTGTAAGCACCACAGCCTGAGCTTTACAGAGAGACAGAGAGAGAGGGAGGGAATGGGAAAATGATAAAGAAAAAGATGAGGTGAGAGGGATGAAGAGACAAAGAGATGCATCTGACATCAAAACATCTCCTGGTGTAGCTGAGACGAGAGAGAGAGAGAGAGAGCCTTCAAAGGAAGGGACATTGGGGGGTTTCTCCATGGGGACAAGAGCACAGAGAGGAGGACCGCCACAGAGCCCTCTCCTCTGAACACCACAACACACAGAGGAAGAGAAAGAGAGACAAACGCACACACATTTTAAATACTTTATTTGAATCCACAAAATCACAATTCAAATCACACAAACATGAAAATACAGAGAGAGACACACTACACTGGGCCCCAGACCAGCAGCCTGAAGCCTACAGCCTACAGCCACCCACCCACGCATAAACACACACGCAATCTTAACTATCGTCATTTCCATCTGCGCAAGCACACACACAAACACACACACACATACACACAGGCTGGGGCCAGGCCGGGCCAAACACACTGACAGAGAGTGAAGGAAGGACCAACTATTCCTGACAACTCATGCCTACAGGTCACATTGGATACTGTACTGTAGGCATGTTAATTCTGATATAAGGACATAACTGATTATTCAAATAAAAAGGGATGTTTCATTATTCATCCATTTGTGTGTCTGTGTACTATATGTGCCTGTGTGTACGTCTGTGTTTGTCATTCAATCTATGGTTGAATGTGCCACAGTATCCCTCTGGTCTGGGATTGGTTCGTCTTAGAAGAAACAACATGGGGTTTTTCGTTTGTAAACCGCGTGCAATGTGGATTTTGAGAGTTCAGAGAGGGAAGTTGGCTTCCCTTCATTTTGATGTGTCTTTCTTCTCTGGCACATTTCCATCCCTATTATGTAGTACAGGCAGCATGACAGAACACCTCAGCTCATCTCAAATGCAGTTATCCAGCTAACTACCAGTCTTCCCTCTCCTCTTCCCTTCCTCTTCTCATCCCTTTGAAAGAACAGAGGGAAATTAAAATCATGAGCCTGAATTATGGATCCAATGACAAGATGGCTTTTGAGGCTTATTCTCTCTCTCTCTCTCTCTCTCTCTCTCTCTCTCTCTCTCTCTCTCTCTCTCTCTCTCTCTCTCTCTCTCTTTCTCTTTCTCTTTCTCTTTCTCCTTCTCCTTCCTAAACAAAGTTACAGAGGATTTGCCTGCTAGACATATTCCTTATAGACAACGAGAGAGAGAGAGACTGAGATAGATGGAGAAGAAAAAAGTTTCAAATGACGTTAACACACAGTTTGATAAAACTGACAAGGGACTCAATTAAGGCCGGCTGTCAAAGCAGTGATATTTTATTAAGTGGCAGCAGAGCACCGATCGACGGGTACATCAAGCGACACATCTGTAGAGTAGCGGGTGAGGAGTGCCAGCCGGGTAAGAGGGACACGTGTTGCCACTATCAGGAACCATCAGTCAAAATTCACTTCATCACAACCCCTGAAAGATTAAGCATGAGGGTGATATTAGGATGCTAATGTAATTTTTCTATGCACACCATCAATTTGCGATGAAAGCTATTCCCATTCCTTAAAAGAAATTTGAAAAAAAGAAGAAAATCAAGAGTTGATATTCAGGTATACCAGTGTATACTTGATATTCAGGTATACCACGTAGACTTGATGTTCAGGTATACCAGTGTAGACTTGATATTCAGGTATACCAGTGTATACTTGATATTCAGGTATACCACGTAGACTTGATGTTCAGGTATACCAGTGTAGACTTGATATTCAGGTATATCACGTAGACTTGATATTCAGGTATACCAGTGTAGACTTGATATTCAGGTATACCAGTGTATACTTGATATGCAGAGATACAAGTGTATACTTGATATTCAGGTATACCAGTGTAGACTTGATATTCAGGTATACCAGTGTAGACTTGATATTCAAGTATACCAGTGTAGACTTGATATTCAGGTATACCACGTAGACTTGATATTCAGGTATACCAGTGTATACTTGATATTCAGGTATACCACGTAGACTTGATGTTCAGGTATACCAGTGTAGACTTGATATTCAGGTATATCACGTAGACTTGATCTTCAGGTATACCAGTGTATACTTGATATGCAGAGATACAAGTGTATACTTGATATTCAGGTATACCACGTAGACTTGATATTCAGGTATACCAGTGTATACTTGATATGCAGAGATACAAGTGTAGACTTGATATTCAGGTATATCAGTGTAGACTTGATATTCAGGTATGCCAGTGTAGACTTGATAATCAGGTATACCAGTGTATACTTGATATACAGAGATACAAGTGTATACTTGATATTCAGGTATACCAGTGTAGACTTGATATTCAGGTATACCAGTGTAGACTTGATATTCAGGTATACCATTGTATACTTGATATGCAGAGATACAAGTGTAGACTTGATATTCAGGTATACCAGTGTAGACTTGATATTCAGGTATACCAGTGTAGACTTGATATTCAGGTATACCAGTGTAGACTTGATATTCAGGTATGCCAGTGTAGACTTGATAATCAGGTATACCAGTGTATACTTGATATTCAGGTATACCACGTAGACTTGATATTCAGGTATACCAGTGTATACTTGATATGCAGAGATACAAGTGTAGACTTGATATTCAGGTATATCAGTGTAGACTTGATATTCAGGTATGCCAGTGTAGACTTGATAATCAGGTATACCAGTGTATACTTGATATACAGAGATACAAGTGTATACTTGATATTCAGGTATACCAGTGTAGACTTGATATTCAGGTATACCAGTGTAGACTTGATATTCAGGTATGCCAGTGTAGACTTGATAATCAGGTATACCAGTGTAGACTTGATATTCAGGTATACCAGTGTATACTTGATATTCAGGTATACCAGTGTAGACTTGATATGCAGAGACACAAGTGTATACTTGATATTCAGGTATACCAGTGTAGACTTGATATTCAGGTATACCAGTGTAGACTTGATAAGGCAACAGGAGGAGGAGAAGGGAGCAGACATGATGTGTTTAATTGTGTGTGAGCCAGTGAGAGATGAGATACAGGATGTGTGCTGACAGAGTTCTGACACTGCTGCTTGTCTGTCTGTCTGTCTGTCTGACACTGCTATCTGTCTGTATGCCTGCCTGTCGGTCTGTCTGTCTGTCCTACAGTACCTATCTCACTGAGGCTCTGCTACCTGCTGCCTGCTGACTTTGAAGGTTAGGAGAAAGGATAGAGGAGACAGAGATGTGGATATGGTGTGCGTGTGCGTATGTGTGTGTGTGTGTGTGTGTGTGTGTGTGTGTGTGTGTGTGTATCACACTCCTGCTCTGTATGAAGATCTGAGACTAGAGCTTGGCTCTGAGAGGAGGCCAAGGCACAGACCCAGGTTCAGTTTGGGTAGGGAGGATGGGTTGGAGGCAGGTGGCTGAGATGAGTCCTGTGTGTAGAGATGTGTGTGTAGAGCACTATGTGAAGAGCTTTGTGTCAAAGAAAGGCCTCCCAAGGGCCTGATGCTTCCACACAGAGCCCCTCTCTGCTTCTCCTCTCTATCCTACACCACAATCACTATATCTCCATGGTTACAGTATGGGATATCTACCAATTCATAAGTCTCTCTATTCTTGCTTATAATAACCTCAAAACAAAGTCTGTGAAAAAAACTATAAGCTCACTTTCTACTCCACCCAAAAGTTTCAACCATCACAAAAAAACACTGATATTTCTGAAAGGAAAACAACTGCCTTTAGATGTTGCCTCCAATCGAGGTCAGGCATCATGTTAGAACCGTCTTGAAATATTAATTCTGTTGTCTCTCTCATAATTGACGTTGCACTTGGATGATACAACAGGCTAAGGAAACAGTAGAAAATCCAGAGAAAACACCCTGTCAGTAGCCCAGCAGCAGTCCAGAGTCAGTGTGTGTTTCCGGGTTTCTTCATGCTCTGCGGAGCTGACATTTGGCAGTACATGTAGTCAGAGTCTGACCATACATAGTCTGTTTTATCTAGAACAAAAGGAGACTCCACAGCACAAAAGGCCAGGTTCAAAGGGAATGCAGGCGTCAGGGGTACAGGCCCAGATACATGAAACAATCAGTGTAAACTTGTCAGAAGATAAGAGGAGCGAGATGCACCTCCAATACTTCTGCTTATGCACCACTGTGTAGGCACATGTCTATTCATCCACACAGGGTCCATCTGTTTCTTTCTTTGATTACAGTATGTTTCATACATTATCATAGTGGATGTTTTGTTATCGTACTCTGGCCTGCAATGGCTCTGATAAGAGGGCCTAGATGCACCTACAATACTTTGGCTTACATGTGCTGTAGGCAGTGGAGTATGGACTATCCATACAGGCACAATACAGTATCAACACACAGTAGGATTAGGTCTATGTCCGCTGGCTTCTTTCCTTCATTATACTATGTTTCATACATTATCATGTGTATGTGGAGTTAGGATTTCACACAGTCAGCCATAGCCCTATCACTCTCCTCTTCATCTGTGTGTGTGTGTGTGCGCACAGAGGGAACTGACGACAGTTGTGATTGGGTGAAATCTGCAGCCCCATCTCAGTGACAGCTGGTAGAGACACGCTGACGGATCAGAGCCTCAACCAGTGTCATAATGAAGCTAGAGTACACACACTGAGGGACATGTACAAATGAGTCTGGAGATCTCTCTCTCTCTTGATTATTTCCCTCGCCCCCTCTCTCTTTATCCTCACTTCTCTCACTCTTCCCTTCTCTCTCCCTCTCTCTCCCTTCTTCTCCCTCTCTCTCCCTTCTTCTCCCTCTCTCTCCCTTCTTCTCACTCTCTCTCCCCCTCCTCTCGCTCCCTTTCTTCTTCTCCTCTCTCTCCATCTCCCTCTCTCCCCCTCTCAGCCAGTCCTTCCTCTCTCTCTGGACTCAGATATTACAGTTATTTTTGACAGATAGATCTGTGGGTATAAATTCTCATATGGTGCTTTAAGCAGTGATGATGTAAATTTCCACATAGGCTTCATTTCAATATTAGTTTTGTATCCATGTCATTTCTCTTATGATGATTATGTTACTAAATATTAATGGAACTTAGTAGGTACAGTACATTATACACTACTACTGAATTAGTTTACTGTATCCTCTGTATAAGGAGAAAATAGGTATTTTAAATGCAGTACCTCATGCGTTCCCTCACGACGAAGGTAGCGGCATTAATCAGATTTCTGTATTCATAATGTGAATGTGTGTGTGTATTTACAGTGTGTGTTTAGTTGTCAAGGCAGTGTGTGTTGGCCTTTACCTCAGGGCTGTTCTGGCCTCTCCAAAAGCCTCAGTCTGGTCAGCCTCAGGACATAATGTATTGTTTGGCTTTCCGGAACTCTAACATCTGGAACTCACCATACTCCTCTACCTAAATGAACTGCTACTATCTCTTTGGTCCCCCTCTCCCTCCTGCAACATAAGCCCAATCTGCTTCAAACTTCTGTCTGTGTTGTTCACCAGAGCAGTAGGATGTGTGTGGACCAGGGGTGATGGTCCTGTACCCCAGGTACCTCTAGCATCCAGTCCCCCTGAGCCAACACACAGTGATGGAGCTGATGAATTATAGAAGAGAAGGCCTGTGTGAGTTAGGAGGAGAACACTGAACACTGAGGCTACACTTCTACAATACAGCCCTGCCTCAGGGAGACATACACACAGACAGAGCCACACTGACTAAAGTACAAAAATACATATGCAGCCAGGAGGACATTGTGCTGTGACAAAGAGTGTTATGTTTTATTGCAAGAGTTTATTGAAGTATGCTTCAAAATGTGCTTGGTTGTGGTCAGTAGCACACACAGGACCTAGTGTGTGTACTACATGAATCAATATTCTGTGATCAGAAGGGATTGAATATGGAAGACCCAATGGAGATCCAGTGGCATCCACTGGAGATCTCTCTCTTGATTATTTCCCTCGCCCCCTCTCTCTTATCCTCACTTCTCTCACTCTTCCCTTCTCTCTCCCTCTCTCTCCCTTCTTCTCCCTCTCTCTCCCTTTTTCTCCCTCTCTCTCCCCCTCCTCTCGCTCCCTTTCTTCTTCTCCTCTCTCTCCATCTCCCTCTCTCCCCCTCTCACCCATCTCCCTCTCTCCCCCTCTCATCCAAGATTGCGTAGCAGTGCAGACGTGTTTTTGTTCGTCCCCTCGTGTACTTTTGTATTTTTCGTCTTTTTTGTATATATTTCAAATTTATTTTCAATCTCTTTTCCATTTTTTTTATATTAAATATACCTTCCGGTAACCTGCCTCACACAATGTGTTACGGAACCGCAATTTTTTTAGACCTTTTTAGACTGAATTCCATCGGGAGCTAGCGAGCTAACCAGCTACTAGCTATTCAGTCACTGTTAGCCACTGCTAGCGGCCTTTACCTATTGCACAGACACAAGCCTTTTTTAGCCCGGATAATACTCGCCAGCCTACCACCATCGGACTGTTTCTCCACTACAACGCCGGATCCCTGCCGTAAACCCTGGACCACTACACCTGATCTCCACAGCTAGCTAGCTGCCACTGAATGACCGAGTAGCTATAGTGGCTAATGCCCCTGCCCCGGAGCTAGGTCCAGTTAGCCGCGAACCAGGTGCATCTCCCGGCTAGCAACAACAATACCTCTCTCGCCATCTTGCTTGGATCCCTCTAGACACGACGCCCAGTCGTACCACCTCGACTGGTCTGCCAACGATTACTCCATCCGCTCTGCCTGCAACCGGCCTCCGTCGGACGTCGGAGCAGACGGTTCTACCAACCCCGGCCTGCTAACTCTTAACTTTAAATGCCGTGTCTCCTGCGTGCCGGTGTAGCAACAACTACCTCGCGACTTCCCTGCCCCATCTATTGCTGTTCACTGGACCCTATGATCACTCGGCTACATAGCTGATGCCTGCAGGACTATTCATAAAAATGTTTTTATTTATCTGTCGGCTCCAGCTGCGTACTCAGGCCCTGTGTGTTGCTAACCAACCCTCTGCCCATTCATCGCCAGTTTGACCTGTTGTTGTTGTCTTAGCTGACTAGCCGTTGCGGTCTTACCCGTTGTCGTCCTAGCTAGCTCTCCCAACCAACACCTGTGTTTGCTTTATACCTTGCTTTATGTCTCTCTCAAGTGTCAATATGCCCTGTTTACTGTTGTTTAGGATAGTTATCATTGGTTTAGTTTACAGTGGAGCCCCTAGGCCCACTCTACATGCCTCAGATTCCTCCTTTGTCCCACCTCCCACACATGCGGTGACCTCACCCAGTATTACCAGCACCTCCAGAAATGCAACCACTCTTATCATCACTCGGTGCCTGGGCCTACCTCCACTGTACTCTCACTCCGCCATACCCCTGTCTGCACATTATACCCTGAATCTATTCTACCACACCCAGAAATCTGCTCCTTTTATTCTCTGTTCCCAACGCACTAGACGACCTGTTCTGATAGCCTTTAGCCGTACCCTCATCCTGCTCCTCCTCTGTTCCTCGGGTGATGTGGAGGTAAACCCAGGCCCTGTAGCCCCAGCACCACACCTATTCCCAGGCCCCAGGCACTCTCTTTTGTTGACTTCTGTAACCGTAAAAGCCTCCGTTTCATGCATGTTAACATCAGAAGCCTCCTCCCTAAGTTTGTTTTACTCACTGCTTTAGCACACTCCGCCAACCCTGATGTCCTGGCCGTGTCTGAATCCTGGCTTAGGATAGCCACCAAAAATTCTGAGATTTCCATACCCAACTACAACATTTTCTGCCAAGATAGAACTGCCAAAGGGGGAGGAGTTGCAATCTTTTGCAGAGATAGCCTGCAAAGTTCTGTCATGCTTTCCAGGTCTATGCCCAAACAGTTCGAACTTCTAATTCTAAAAATGTATCTCTCCAGAAATAAGTCTCTCACTGTTGCCGCCTGCTATAGACCCCCCTCAGCTCCCATCTGTGCCCTGGACACCATATGCGAATTGATTGCCCCCCATCTATCTTCCGAGTTCGTTCTGTTAGGTGACCTAAACTGGGATATGCTTAACTTCTTAGGGAGCGGCAGCAGAGTTGACGGTTTTGGAGAGTCTGGCGTGCCCAAAGTAAAATGCCTGCCACTCAGGCTCAGAAAATAGGATATGCACATAATTAGTACTATTGGATAGGAAACACTCTGAAGTTTCAAAAAGTGTTAACATAATGTCTGTGAGTATAACAGAATGGATATAGCAGGCGAAAACCCGAGGAAAATCCATCCGGAAATGCAGTTTTTGGTGACCTTTGCTCTGTTTGACACTCTCCCCATTGACTTCAAGGCAATCCAGCTCCTGGATTGCAGTACCTATGGCTTCCACTAGATGTCAACAGTCTGTATACAAAGACTGGGAATGATTGGAGTAAGCAAAACGGATAGGAACAGGAAATGGTAAGGGGACCTGAAATGTCAACAAGTTTTCTTGGGCGCGAGTCTGGGTGCGCGCCCCACTTTTCCCTAAGTAGTTAACACCGTGGCAGTCCTACAATCTAAGCTAGATGCCCTCAATCTCACACAAATCATCAAGGAAACCACCAGGTACAATCCTAAATCTGTAAACATGGGCACCCTCATAGATATTATCCTGACCAACTTGCCCTCCAAATACACCTCTCCTGTTTTCAATCAGGATCTCAGCGACCACTGCCTCATTGCCTGCATCCGCTATGGGCCCTCGGTCAAACGACCACCCCTTATCACTATCAAACGCTCCCTAAAACACTTCTGCAAGCAGGCCTTTCTAATCGACCTGGCCCGGGTATCCTGGCAGGATATTGACCTCATTCCGTCAGTCGAGGATGACTGGTCGTTCTTTAAAAGCAACTTCCTCACCATCTTAAATAAGCATGCCCCTTTCAAAAGATGTAGAACTAAGAACAGATACAGCCCTTGGTTCACTCCAGACCTGACTGCCCTTGACCAGCACAAGAACATCCTGTGGCGGACTGCTATTGTATCGAATAGTCCCCGCGATATGCAATTGTTCAGGGAAGTCAGGAACCAATGCAAGCAATCAGTGAGGAAAGCAAAGGCTAGCTTTTTCAAACAGAAATTTTCATCCTGTAGCTCTAACTCCAAAATGTTTTGGGACACTGTCAAGTCCATGGAGAACAATAGCACCTCCTCCCAGCTGTCCACTGCACTGAGGCTAGATAACACGGTCACCACCGATAAATCCAAGATAATCGAACATTTCAACAAGCATTTCTCTACGGCTGGCCATGCTTTCCTCCTGGCTACCCCAACCCCGGCCAACAGCTCGATAAGAGACATTACTGTGCAGCCGTATTCATTGACCTGGCCAAGGCTTTCGACTCTGTCAATCACCACATCCTTATCGGCAGACTCAACAGCCTTGGTTTCTCTAATGATTGCCTCGCCTGGTTCACCAACTACTTTGCCGACAGAGTTCAGTGTGTTAAATCGGAGGGCCTGTTGTCCGGGCCTCTGGCAGTCTCTATGGGGGTGCCACAAGGTTCAATTCTGGGTTGACTCTCTTCTCTGTATACATCAATGATGTCGCTCTTGCTGCTGGTGATTCTCTGATCCACCTCTATGCAGACACCATTCTGTATACTTCTGGCCCTTCTTTGGACACTGTGTTAACTACTCAGGGAGCAGTGGGGCGCTATCGACACTACCCGGTGAAATGTATGGCGCCAAATTCAAAATCCAAAAGTTTAATTATTAAACATTCATCAATATACAAGTGTTGCATAGTCATCAAAAGCTCTGCTTCTTGGCAATATCACAGCGTTGTCAGATTCCAAAAAGGCTTTACGGCGAAAGCACAACATTTGATTGTTTGAGGATATCACCTACAATATTTAGCCTAAATTCATTAGCATAAATTCATAACCCAACGCAGGTCTCAAAAAACGCATAAAACCGCTAATATAAAATCCCTTACCTTTCGAAGAACTTCTGCTGAGGGCTTCCCAAGTGTCCAACAAAGACAATCCATGCTTCTTTTGTTAGAAAAAGTAATTTATTATATCCATAAATCTCCATTTGGTTGGCGCGTTATGATCATAAAATCCACCGTTGAGTCGCCCATTGAACTGTGAAGAGAACGCGTTCACATTATACCTATCATATTTCTCCAAACAAATCAAACATCATTTTTTATGTTTCCTTAGGTATCATTTTATGTATATTTACTATAATATTTCAACCGGATTGTAGCCTGAACGATAAGAAAGGAAAATAAAGTGGAGCGCGCACTCGGTTGCGCGCCCGCAACATCTTGTTGACATCTGAGCTCACTTGACCATATTCTCTTCCTATCCGTTCTGGTCAAGGCTACCGTTTCCTGGCTTTGTATAGAGACTGTTGAGATCTAGTGGAAGCCATAGGTACTGAAATCTCGGAGCTGCTTGCCTTTGAAATCAATAGGGAGACTGTCAAACAGAGCAAAGGTCACAAAAAAACTGTAATTCCGGATGGATTTTCCTCTGGTTTTTGCCTGCTATATCCGTTCTGTTATACTCACAGACATTATGTTAACACTTTTATAAACTTCAGAGTGTTTCCTATCCAAGAGTACTAATTATGTGCATATCCTATTTTCTGGGCCTGAGTGAGAGGCATTTTACTTTGGGCACGCCAGACTCTCCAAAACCGTCACCTCGGGAGCCGCTCCCTAAGAAGTTAACTAACCTCCAAACGAGCTTCAATGCCATACAACACTCCTTCCGTGGCCTCCAATTGCTCTTAAACGCTAGTAAAACTAAATGCATGCTTTTCAACCGTTCGCTGCCTGCACCCGCCCGCCCGACTAGCATCACTACCCTGGACGGCTCTGACCTAGAATACGTGGACAACTACAAATACCTAGGTGTCTGGCTAGACTGTCAACTCTCCTTCCAGACTCACATTAAACATCTCCAATCCAAAATTAAATCTAGAATCGGCTTTCTATTTCGCAACAAAGCCTCCTTCACTCATGCTGCCAAACTTGCACTAGTAAAACTGACTATCCTACCGATCCTCGACTTCGGCGATGTCATCTACAAAACAGCTTCCAATACTCTACTCAGCAAACTGGATACAGTCTATCACAATGCCATCTGCTTTGTCACCAAAGCCCCTTATACCCCCACCACTGCAACCTGTATGCTCTAGTCGGCTGGCCCTCGCTACATACTCGTCGCCAGACCCACTGGCTCCAGGCCTGCTAGGTAAAGCCCCACCGTATCTCAGCTCAGTGGTAACCATAGCAGCACTCACCCGTAGCACTCGCTCCAGCAGGTATATCTCACTGGTCACCCCCAAAGCCAATTCCTCTTTTGGCCGCCTTTCCTTCCAGTTCTCTGCTGCCAATGACTGGAACGAACTACAAAAATCATTGGAACTGGAGACACTTATCTCCCTCACTAGTTTTAAGCACCAGCTGTCAGAGCAGCTCACAGATCACTGCATCTGTACATAGCCCAACCAATTACCTTTTTGGGGCGGCAGGTAGCCTAGTGGTTAGAGCGTCGGACTTGTAACCGGAGGGTTGCAAGTTCGAATCCCCGAGCTGACAAGGTAAAAATCTGCTGTTCTACCCCTGAACAAGGCAGTTAACCCACTGTTCCCCCTGCGCCGAAGACGTGGATGTCGATTAAGGCAGCCCCCCGCACCTCTCTGATTCAGAGGGGTTGGGTTAAATGCGGAAGACACATTTCAGTTGAAGGCATTTGGTTGTACAACTGACTAATAATGGTGACTTTGACTAGTGACTTTGACTACCGTATTCATTTATTTATCTTGCTCCTTTGCACCCCAGTATTTTTACTTTTACTTTGCACATTCATATACTGCACATTTACCATTCCAGTGTTAAATTGCTATACTGTAATTACTTTGCCACCATGGCCTATTTATTGCCTTATATTTCTTATCCTACCTCATTTGCACACATTGTTTATAGATTATTTTTTTTTTCCTACTGTATCTTTGACTGTGTGTTTGTTTACTCCATTGTGTAACTATGTGTTGTTGTATGTGTTGAACTGCTTTGCTTTATCTTGGCCAGGTCGCAGTTGTAAATGAGAACTTGTTCTCAACTTGCCTACCTGGTTAAATAAAGGTGAAATATTTTTTTTTTAATTAAAACATTTTAAAAATCCAATTTAGACTCTTAGATACTTTGGTATCCACTTGTTTCAGACATGACACATTAGTTGTATTTAGGTGGTAAGAATAGAACAGTACACTATCTTAAGCCACTTCCTCCCTCTGATGATTTTGTTGGTGTAGTGTTAATGTTGGAATTAAACAAACAGGATCATTTGGCGACGCAAATAAAACAAATCCTATGAGTGCCTCCAGCTTGCGGTCCGACCCCATCTTAAAGTTCTGATTGTCTGCAGTCTAGCCTCATCACCGGCAGTTGCCGATAACACAAACATGTGTGTGTCTGCTCATTTGTGTGTTTGTGTACATGTGTGAGTGTGTGTATCCAAAACCCAGCATCAGTGGTAAACAAGCTTAATCAGCCTTGTTCCACCCCGGTTGGTTCCACTGACAATTTATTTGAACAACTGGAGAGTAGGATGGGGAGAGGTGGAGTTAGAGAGGTGCCTTGCCCGGGTTAGCCTAGCCCTCTAGCCCAGGCTATAAGTAGAAAACTGGCTGTGGGGAGGAAAAACAAATAGTTAGGCGGTGATGTCACCTAGCTTAACAGTGCTAATTGGATACACATATATTTGTGGAGAGGAACTTAACGGGGCCTTAAATGATGCATTAATCAAACGGGTCTTAATATGAAGTGACAAGGAGCCGGCAATCTGGCAGCCATCTGGAAGACAGACTTGTCAGTCACAGAGAGGTGAGAAAGAGGGATGGATGAACTCTGGGTTAACCCAGGGAGAGAGAGAGAGAGAGAGAGAGAGAGAGAGAGAGAGAGAGAGAGAAGACTGCTTCAGAAGGATAGAGAACATTGCTACAGATGGACAGAAAATGAAATGGCCATAGCTAGAGCTAAATATATATCCAAAGATACAATCAAATGTGACGCCTGCAAACTCAGTTAGAGACATGACCATCTGACAGTTATATAGCACCTGAACCTAGTCCGAGTCATGAACTCAGTCACAGCAACAGCCACAAACACTACAACACCACAAGCACACACACATACACTCCACATTCCACAAACACCGGCACAAACATTCAACAAATTCTCATACACAGACACACACACTTCACACACTCCCTATGATAAGTCTGACTACTCTGACGGCCTTGTGAACTATGATGAGCTGTTTCTTCTTCTCCTCCCTTCATTACACAATATCAAGACACAGTGGGTCGGTGTTCACCAAATCCCACTGTTTGTAGCTCTTTCAAATGGTGTGTGGCAACAAAACAAAACAACAAGGCTAAACCAATCATTCAGACGTTATTGTCATCAGCAGTTGCTGCTCCGTTGTGGTGCAGACATGGCAGTTGCAGTCATGAGGCGAACAAGAAGAAAGCTGACATGACGTGTGATACACACTTCCACCAGCTCACTGCTACACTTTGATTCCCTATCTCTCTAGCGATAGTGGGGGGATTTGACTTCATCTTGCCTGTACTTTACAACACTACTTTTAAAACCCAAGTCTGATTCCTCCATTGTTCTCTCTTGGTAAGTTATGTATGACAAATGCCCGGGGCCAAATCACCATCAAAGCGTCTGATGGCAGGAACATGGCGTCTCTAAGCTTCTTAGGGATGACAGATGTCACTTTTGAAGTGAGCACAGGGATGAAAGTGTCGGTGAACTGACTGGCGTCGTGCGGCAGCTGCGTTATTCCAGACGAGGACCCCAGTAGGCTACCATCGTCAGGTGTCATCAGTGCTCCGGAGGTATAATGGGGGCAGACTAGCAGGACAGGAGCTCTCCACTGTCCGTCTGGGTGTCTGGGTGTCTGTCTGCGTACCCACTGGGGGCCATCTCTCCTCCAGAAACCGTGCAGGCACACTCACCTAGCCTGCCAATCACCAACCAATCCAGCTACCAATCCTCCTTTATTAGGGAGGGAAGCCAATCAACAACAAATCCAGCTAACAATCCTCCTTTATTAGGGAGGGAAGCCAATCACCAACCAATCCAGTTACCAATATACCTTTATTAGGGAGGGAAGCCAATCACCAACCAATCCAGCTACCAATCCTCCTTTATTAGGGAGGGAAGCCAATCACCAACCAATCCAGCTACCAATCCTCCTTTATTAGGGAGGGAAGCCAATCACCAACCAATCCAGCTACCAATCCTCCTTTATTAGGGAGGGAAGCCAATCACCAACCAATCCAGTTACCAATCCTCCTTTATTAGGGAGGGAAGCCAATCACCAACCAATCCAGTTACCAATCCTCCTTTATTAGGGAGGGAAGCCAATCACCAACCAATCCAGTTACCAATCCTCCTTTATTAGGGAGCGTAGGGGTAGCATTTCTTTCCAGCGTCACCAAGGCTACTAACTACCAACCAACCAGCTTCCCAACTAGGGCTGTCCCCGACAAAAAAAAACTTGGTCGACCAAGAGTCATCTGTTTGATTGTTTAAACATGTATTTTCCATATATAGACACACCCTATGTTTGAATAAAATCAACTGTATGTTGGCTACTGAGCTTGTCTGATGCTTTAGGCACGGTGATTAAAAATGAAGACACACAAATGACTAAAGAGGGAGCCAGAGATAAATATAACCTAACTAGAAGAAAAAACCCTGTTACCCACCCTCCTCCTCCCGCTGCCCGCTGCTGCTGGCCTTCACAGCCGTTACGCTCCTGAAGTTGCCGGTAATAGGTTACACCAGTGGTCGGCAACCTTTTCCATTTGGAGTGCCAAGTTATCGTACTATTTCTACTGATCTGTTTGCCAGTTATGATTTTCCTATTCACATTTTCGTGGAACAGTTTCATTTACTTTAATTTATAATTAAATCACCGTCAGGTGGTTAATCAAGATTCTATCTAAATGAAAATGATACAAATCTAAAAGTAACTTATTTTGCTATTATGTAAAAAGAGTGTACATAAAGCCAACAAAGAAAAACATTGCAGCCCACAGGTAGAAAATGTCCTGATAAAAATAAATATCCTATAAATCACATTGGCTAGGCATGGTCTGTCTGAAAGGAACTTGAAACATTGTATCAAATATTCTGGGCCCTCAGAGTTTCCTGCACCAGGCAGCTCTGGACAGACTGTAGACTATTTGTTAACTACTTGTTAACTGATAAGTAATCAGGTAAGCCTATTTTATGACATTTCCACCGGATCAGAACATTATATTTTGCCAAGTGGTTATCGAAAGGGAGAGAGCTGGAAAGATTTTTCAAATAGGCAACGTCAAGGAATTATTGTCATTCTCAACAAATGTAAAAACAGACTTTGTTTACTTGCTGTTTGTGGCAAAGAAAAAATTACTTTGAGAAACTCCACAGTGATGGTGAGTTCAGACAATCAGAAATATCAGATCCCCAAATGGGCACATTTATAAGCCTACATTAGCTCGCAGGTCAGGTAGCCTAGGTCTACTTCTATGTGTAATCAGGTGCATGTCCTTACTCAAAATTGACAGGAGCGCTCCAAACAAATCATAAATGGAATGAAATAAGCAAAAACATTTTTTTCACAGGTGTAGCCGAGGTTGTGCGCTCTGCAAACAATGTGTCCACTCCGACAATGACAACGGTAAGACTGGAATGATAATATATAAAATGTACAGAAATTACTGTAACAAACATTGTAATTGGTTTGATGCTTGGTTGGTGGCTTGGCTTGGGTTAGGTTGGGTGGTTGGCTGGTTTGATGGTTAGTTTGGTGGTTGGTTGATTGGCAATAGGCCTGCCCCCATTTAGTCAACTGGTCGATTGTTTGGTTGATAGGCTGGGAATGAACGGTATATATACTACTAGTGATACTGGTGTGCCATACCCACGGCCTCCGCAATGTATTAGTCCACTCAGACAGACGTGAATCAGACAGTGTATATATTTTCCATTGCTCAACTCAAAAAATCTCAGTCGACCAACAGCCTACCAACCAAACAATTGATCAGTCAACTAAATGGGGTCAGGCCTATTGCCAACCAACCACCCAACCTAATCCAAGCCAAGCCACCAACCAAGCATCAGACCAACCAACCACCCAACCTAATCCAAGCCAAGCCACCAACCAAGCATCAGACCAACCAACCACCCAACCTAATCCAAGCCAAGCCACCAACCAAGCATCAGACCAACAAACCACCCAATCTTAAACAAGCCAAGCCACCAACCAACCATCAAACTAACCAACCACCCAACCTAATCCAAGCCAAGCCACCAACCAACCGTCAAACCAACCAACCACCCAATCTTATCCAAGCCAAGCCACTAACCAACCATCAAACTAACCAACCACCCAACCTAATCCAAGCCAAGCCACCAACCAACCATCAAACCAACCAACCAACCACCCAACCTAATCCAAGCCAAGCCACCAACCAACCATCAAACCAACCAACCATCAAACCAACCAACCAACCCAGCACCATTCCATTACTGTTCCACCTCAATTAGAATAGGGACAGGATCCTTTTCTCCATTCATCAGGTTGCTCTACCTGCCAGTGGGTTTGTAGTTGTATCTATAGAGAGAATAGCTCATCTAAGAGAACCAGAGGCCTGGAATCAAAGAGGCCACTGGCTGTTTCTCTTCCTCTAGTGTGTCTACCCAGGATTCACCTGGTTACTGTAGTTTCCCGAGTGTGACGGTCGTGAAGGAGCAGAGAGTGGGGAGAGGCCTAGTGGTAAACAAGTCAAAGTAATACAACTTTCAGAAAGAAGGCAGTTGGCAGTGAAACCAAAACAATCTCTTAACTCAGGCTCACAGATTCTCCCCTTCCCTCCACTGTTCCCGTCTTTATTGTCTCTTCATATGTCACCACTGTCTACATCTTCTACTTTACTCAGGACTTCAAGACGCTGTCTTTATTTTGCGAAGACATAAATTATTCAGTACAGTGTGTCTTCTTAGTACCTGCACATTCATTGTCTCTCTCCCATCTATCCACTCTTCTGAAGGGGGCTGCCGCTTTCAGACAGAGTTTGCAAAAGGTAACATAGTTACTTCAGCATCGACAACCACTTTCTTAGTAGGGAGGCTCTTGTCAAGTATACATATTTGTTCCCGAGCAAGGAAATATATAAAAAAAGGGAATACTAAAAAAGTATATCTGAATATAACATGGGAACCAACAAGCCCGACTGCTGCTACTACAGCAACTTCGGCTGCTAGCTCGGCTAAAAATAATGACGACACATCGTCTCTAGCTAGGCACGTTGTGTAGTGTGTGCGTGTGTGTGTGTGTGCGTGCGTGTGTCTGCGTGTGTGTGTGTGTGTGTGCGTGCATGCGTGTGTGTGTGAGTGAGTGAAGAGCCCAGGGAGGCTGGCTATGTAAATAACCATATGAGACTGCATAGCATTACTGTCCAGTCAGTGAAGAGGTGACCTGATCCCAATTAATCCCAGAATCCCAGGAAGAACTGTCACATCCCATCTACATCAGCAGCAGTCTCTTTAACACACACACATGCACATGTTCACACCTATACACCTATACACACACATACCTATACACACACACACACACACTTGTTTAGGCACAATTACACACTGGCCTGGACACACACTATCTGTCTCTCTCTGTAACCCCACCCCTCTATTTTATTCAAACACAGGTCTGGTCTGACAAGTGTCCTCCAGGTCACCACCACTCCCTCCCCACCTGTCCCCTGGTTTCTGCCCCCAGAGGTCTGTGACAGTGTGAGGGAGACAGTGGACATCCTGGGAGGACGGGGACTGACAGCATCCCCAGATGCCATTTACCGCCATGTTCTTTATACTATTATTTTCATATTAGGTCACAATATACGAGTTAAATCCGATTACACTATAATGGACTGTGTTACAAACAGGGCTGAATTTCCACCAAAGGACTGCATGAACTGGTATTGCCTCTGTCACATAGGTAAGTATGCTATATATTGCTATTTCTCTCCAATTCCTTATACTACTACAAGTGTCTTTCACCTCCTGTGAGTCCTCTTTTCAGAGGCTTAGCAATGACAGTGTGTGTGTGTGCTCGAGCAGGGATGTAAACCCCCTGCAATTCTGTGTGTGTGACGATGTGGTTGTGTGATTTAGAAGAATACAACTTGTATTGAAGACAGCAGAACTTCACTGAGAGAGACGACAAAAGCTGGACGTCTTTCCTCTCCTCTCCTCTCCTTCTTCCCAAGGATTGGTCTAAAGAGAGCTGTCTGTCCCACCTCTCACCACCACTAAAATGAAATGTATTCCCCTGTTTCTCAGGGCCCGTACGGATACAGTACAGTACAAGTCGAGATCAACATAGCACAGGCACCTATGAAAGTGGCACAGTGGATATAAAAGTCATGTTGCAGCTTTGTCTTGATTTATCTTGATATTACCATTTGAGTATTCCCTTTGAAAGTGGAGAACTGGCATCTTGTGAAATCACAGGCGAAGTCAGGAGACTATATATCACATGCTGTTACTGTTACAGCCCCATTGTTTTACACAGCTGTTCTGTTCTGAGACACAGTTTTATCTCCACCACATCCATTGTTCCCATTTGTAAATGTTTTGTGTGTGGCAATGACAGACAATCAGGCATCTGCAAAGATATACGGAGAAAAACAGAAAAAAGAATGTATTAACCTCCGGAAATGCTAACCTTACCTAACTGCTTAGGGGAAAATGCAAAACTATAACGTTACCTTAGTCCTTAGATCAGCTTCAAGGCCGGGGAAAATTCAACTTAAACCGTGTATTCAGTCATTGGTCACACACACACACACACACACACACACACACACACACACACACACACACACACACACACACACACACACACACACACACACACACACAGTCTCTGTGGGTCGTTGGGCCCCAACACACCCTAACCTCTCCTCCCTTTCCTTTACAGTACCTCCCATTCCTCTCATACCCCAACTCCTCCTCCTTATAACACAACACAGAAGGGAAATTGAATAGTGTGGATGTGTGTTTACCATGTTAATGAGCCCCCATGTGCCTTACACCATTTTAACTCTTGCTAATCATCAGGTGAAATCCAGTTTGTGTTATAGTCCACAGAGGGATACCAACCATGAGGAATGAATGAGCTACAACAAGACATTGTGCATAATGTCTATGGTTCCTGTGGTGCCAGCCCTCCCTCTAACACCATGGTGAGATCTGATCTGATCCTTATTCACCAAACTGACAATTGTCCTACTTCCTCATCTTCTCCTCCCTTTGTACCGGATGCCTTTCTTTCTAAGCAACACCTGCAACACCAAATCAACACATTCACAAGCACAACGTTCATCAAAAAGAAAACACATTTAGACAGATACTCTACTTCACAGATACGACATCAGAGTAAATGTACCTCTAATAAACCCAACACTGTCATTGCACTCTACAGTATAATGACTCACATATGGGCTCCTGACTTATATATATATGTAGCTATCTTCTGTAGCAGGCCCAGACCCAGACTGGGCCATTATGAGCTACAAAGCCCAGTGACCTTGTCAAAATCCCCACTCTGTGACAAAGCCAGGCCCAGCATGAGAGAGATTTAGACCTAAACAGTATGTGACTGTCCAGTCCTTTGACAATGGCTGTTTACCTACGGGGTCAGAGGGCAGAAGGCAATGACAGGTTGAGATTTCTAGGAATGCGAGATGGTGGAGTAAAAAAACAAACATTATGCAGACAATGCAAGGGACAGAGAGAGAGGGGAGAGAGGGGAGAAAGGGGAAAAAGGGAAAGAAAGAGGGAGGGAAATGAGAGATAGAGAGAGAGTGAGACAGAGAGAGAGTGAGATAGAGAGAGAAAGAGAGGGACGGGGGGCAGGGAGATGCGTGGGTTAAATGCCAGACAAGCCATGTCTCAGGACCTCATAAGGACAAGCATTGTGCTGATCCTAAGGTCAAGTTCCCTACACAAGCACCTGTGAGCCAGGGTCAGGAGGGGCCACATGGCGCGTGTTATAGGTTCAACACAATCCAGCCTGTTAATGAAACACTGTCTGAGGCACAGCCTGGGCCTCGCCCAAATAAATCATCCATCTATCTAAAGGGGATAAGAGGAGAAACTGATGCTCATACCCCACACACACACCCTGAACCAGATGCCTGCGATGGGGTTGAGAGGGGCTGGGAGGATGAGCCTGGGGTGAGCCACCGCCTGTCTGGTCAGGTGTCAATGTTAGAGAGAACTTAGAACTGCTATGAAATGAGAGGAGAGGTATCAGATGATTGACTGATTACAGCATTGTGTTGTTTTCTGTATGCTATGCAGCCATGGAGCGCAGACATACTGTCTGAAGTGCTCTATACTATATTGTAACATCCCTGAGGCCTTTGAAAAAGAAGATATTAAAAGTGCCACTGGTTCAGCCAGTGGACTGGGATATCTTAGACTACCAACACTTGAATGTGCCATCTACAGAAAGACACTGAATCAACCACGGTAAAGCTCTGTGAGTCTTGGAGGTGCCAGGCGGCCAGGCAGCCAGGCAGCCAGGCAGCCAGGCAGACAGACAGCAGAATCAGTGAGGCCAGCCAACAAGCCCACCAGGCAGGCAGGGAGGCAGGCAGGGTCCCAGGTGCTGGCCAGGCCTGGTGAATGAAGCTAGCAGGAGATAGCATTACAGCCATCCGTGGTAATCAAAGACCCCATGATTACAATGGTAACCCAGGGATCTACTGTCATCTGGGGAGGCAAGCCTTCAATAAGGGAGCTGGACAGACAGACAGACAACCCGTGTCTGAGACAATTTAATAACCTCCCTCCCATCCTCCACAGTGACGAAAACAGCCCCAAAGCCAGACAGTCAGAAAGACAGAGACAGTGTAGTGAGTCAGGGTACTGGCCACCTCCACACACTGACCATCCTCCACACACTGACCATCCAACCTCTGACCACCACGCCACCTAAACCATTATTGTCATCTGAACTTAATACGCCGCTCTCAGCCAATTACAGGGCGGAAGGCTCTCAGCCAATTACAGGGCGGAATTAACAGTGGGCGGGCGCGTGTGTCATATGAGACAACCAATTAAAATCACTTATGGATAGGGTAATATCCAGTGCTTTAGGCCAGAACAAAAGGGCTTTGGGGGGATTATCCCTGGCGTAACCTGATCTCATTCTCACTCCAACACACTGATCCCAGAGCAGCGGCTGCAGGCTGGAGAGGCTGCTTTAGAGGCCCTGTATGAACTGCAGGCTGGCTCCACAGACAGGGTTAATGAGTACAGGGCTACAGGATACATGGCCTACTAAAAGAACAGACATAGATAAGACAGAGATGTCCATTGAAACACACCCACCCACCCACACACTCACACACACACACAGAGAGAGAGAATCTCGCAGACAGGCATTCCATCAGCATCACTACCACTTATACCTGTAGGCCTTGTCAATGACCTGTCAAAGCCTCTCAGGAATCACATAGCATTCCCTGAATACTGAACACAAGTGCTTTTCTTCTCATGGCCTACTATAACACACAGACGCATGAACAATACACACACACACACACACACACACTCATTAACCCACACACACACACAGATGGATAAAGAAGGTACGGAAATAGAACCATAATGCTTAACAGTACCCAGGGTTAGCCATACAGACCAGACCATCGAGGTGCCACCTGTCAGATGGACACATGTCATACATCTATTTGTCTTTCAGACAACATCCAGAAAGTTAGTCTTTCTTTTTTTTAAATACTTTTACGCTCCGGTCCAGCAATAGAGCCAACATCCCATTCTGAATGACTGGAAGGTTAAGTATTGATAATGCTGGTGAGATCACTGGTGACTTTATAATCACAGCACGTAACCCTCTCTCTCTCCCACTCTCTCTCTGCTATCTCTCTCTCTCTGCTATCTCTCTCTCCCACTCTCTTTCTGCTATCTCTCTCTCTCTGCTATTTCTCTCTCCCACTCTCTCTCTGCTATCTCTCTCTCTCTGCTATCTCTCTCTCCCACTCTCTCTCTCTCTCTCTCTCTCTCTCTCTCTCTCTCTCTCTCTCTCTCTCTCTCTCTCTCTCTCTCTGCTATCTCTCTCTCTCTCTCTCTCTCTCTCTCTCTCTCTCTCCCAGTCTCACCCTCGTTCCCAATGGCCATGGAGTTCATGCATGTACTACCGGCCAGGGCTCCAACTCCGAGCCTGCTAACTAGCTAGAAGCTAGCGCTAGCCACCCACAGCTGCTAGAGTGACAAGCCCGGTCTGGATGCTCCCTTTGCCTTTCACCTAATTGTGGCTCTGTAGTACCAGCTAAGCCTGTAGTACCAGCTAAGCCTGTAGTACCAGCTAAGTCTGTAGTACCGGCTAAGCTAAAGTATATCTCACTGTTCATCCCCAAAGCCAATTCCTCCTTTGGCCGACTTTCATTCCAGTTCTCTGCTGCCATTGACTGGAACGATCTACAAAAATCTCTGAAACTGGAGACACTTATCTCCCTCAACAGCTTTAAGCACCAGCTGTCAGAGCAGCTCACAGACCCCTGCACCTGTACATAGTCCATCTTTAAATAGCCCAACCAACTACCTCATCCCCTACTGCATTTATTTATTCATCTTGCTCCTTTGCACCCCAGTTTTACTACTTTGCACATTCATCTACTGCACATCCACCATTCCAGTGTTTAATTGCTATATTGTAATTACTTTGCCACCATGGCCTATTTATTGCCTTACCTTCCTTATCTTACCTCATTTGCACACATTGTATATAGATTTGTTTTTCTACTGTATTATTGACTGTATGTTTGTTTACTCCATGTGTAACTCTGTGTTGTTGTATGTGTCGAACTGCTTTGATTTATCTTGGCCAGGTCGCAGTTGTAAATGAGAACTTGTTCTCAACTAGCCTATCTGGTTAAATAAAGGTAATATTAAAAAATAAAAAAAATAAAAAAATAAGCCTGTAGTACCAGCTAAGCCCACATTAATTCTACCCCATGCATATTTTTAAGGAACACCTCCGTCCGCAGAAAAACATAGAAAGGCGACCTAAAACACCCAAATCGTCATGTCAGTGTGGGCTAAGTTTAAACTGGCACCGTGAAGTGTACTTTGCTGTAGCCTGCACTGTTTGGTTGATTCCAACATCCACAAACAATAGACAGGGTTTTAGGGAGGTGTTGCTGATCTTCTGCTACATCTAACGTGTCTGGAACACCAGTGGGATTGTGGAGAACAGCGTTGTCAGGTTGTCGTGGCATGGTGGGAATAGTCCACAGTCTACGCATCTCCCCCGAGCCACTACCACCACCACCACAATGACATGATTTTATGGGGTCAGGATGGAAAAAGAAAAGAAAGAGCAAGAAAGATGGGGTAGAAAGAGAAAACATCAGAAAAATAAAGGATAAGAGCTTGAGAACAGTGCTTGACTGATATAAGAGTATGAAGCAAAAGTGGCTCAGTCTATTAAAAAGTGATCAGATGAAGCAGATGCTAAACTACAGGACTGTTTTGCTAGCACAGACTGGAATATGTTCCGGGATTCTTCCGATGGCATTGAGGAGTACACCACATCAGTTACTGGCTTTATCAATAAGTGCATTGAGGACATCGTCCCCACAGTGACTGTACGTACATACCCCAACCAGAAGCCATGGATTACAGGCAACATTCGCATTGAGCTAAAGGGTAGAGCTGCCGCTTTCAAGGAGCGGGACTCTAACCCGGAAGCTTACAAGAAATCCCGCTATGCCCTCCGACGAACCATCAGACAGGCAAAGCGTCAATACAGGATTAAGATCGTATCGTACTACACCGGCTCCGACACTTGTCGGATGTGGCAGGGCTTGCAAACTATTACAGACTACAAAGGGAAGCACATCCGAGAGCTGCCCAGTGACATGAGCCTACCAGACGAGCTAAATAACTTCTATGCTCGCTTCGAGGCAAGTAACACTGAAACATGCATGAGAGCATCAGCTGTTCTGGACGACTGTGTGATCACGCTCTCCGCAGCCGATGTGAGTAAGACCTTTAAACTGGTCAACATTCACAAGGCCGCGGGGTCAGACGGATTACCAGGACGTGCATTCCGAGCATGCACTGACCAACTGGCAAGAGTCTTCACTGACATTTTCAACCCCTCCCTGTCTGAGTCTGTAATACCAACATCTTTCAAGCAGACCACCATAGTGCCTGTGCCCAAGAACACTAAGGTAACCTCCCTAAATGACACGTCTGTAGCCATGAAATGCTTTGAAAGGCTGGTAATGGCTCACATCAACACCATTATCCCAGAAACCCTAGACCCACTCCAATTTGCATACCGCACCAATAGATCTACAGATGATGCAATCTCGATTGCACTCCACACTGCCCTTTCCCACCTGGACAAAAGGAACACCTATGTGAGAATGCTATTCATTGACTACAGCTCAGCGTTCAACACCATAGTGCCCTCAAAGCTCATCACTAAGCTAAGGACCCTGGGACTAAACACCTCCCTCTGCAACTGGATCCTGGACTTCCTGACGGTCCGTGCCCAGGTGGTAAGGGTAGGTAACAACACATATGCCACGCTGATCCTCAACACGGGGGCCCCTCACTGCCTGGTATGGCTTCTAAACAGCTTCTACCCCCAAGCCATAAGACTCCTGAACAGCTAATCAAATGGATATCCAGACTATTTGCATTGCCCGAACCCCCCCCACACGCTGCTGCTACTCTCTGTTATTATCTATGCATAGCCACTTTAATAACTCTACCTACATGTACATAATTACCTCAATTACTTCAACACCGGTGCTCCCGCACATTGACACATTGACTCTGCACCGGTAACCCCTGTATATAGCCACTCTATTGTTATTTACTGCTGCTCTTTAATTATTTGCTATTCTTATCTCTTGCGTTTTTAGGGATTTTCTTAAAAATGCATTGTTGGTTAAGGGCTTGTAAGCATTTCACTGTAAGGTCTACACCTGTTGTATTCGGCACACGTGACAAATATTATTTGATTTGATTAGATAAGAACAGTTCTGTCAGTTAAAATGAAGAGGCTTTGGAGAGATATCAGGTAAACAAAGAATTTAAGTTACATTTAAGTTGGTTAAGTATTTAGAGGAATACAAATGCTTGCCTTTAAGTCTGTAAATTAAGGCACAAGCTAAGCCTTATTATCCCTTATAAGAATGCCCAATTTTGGCAATCCCTGAACTGAATCAGTTTCTGGTATCATCAATTATGGATTCTGCCCAATACCCTGTCACGATATCTAGCTCTACACAACCCCAGTATTTGTCCTAAAATGGAAAGCCCAGTAGCAACAAATCACTGTACAAAAGAAATGATTGAACAAAGCAATCTGACCTTTTATATAATTAAGCTGAAACATTAACATCACTTTCTCTCTCTCCCTTTTCTCTCTCTCCCCTGTCAGAATAACTGGTTTGCCAGTCAGTCCGTCCAACGAGCCGAGCATTGGCACTCTGTGGCAGCCTCATCTATGATTTCAGCCCAGCAGCTCTGAGGGGCCAAGTTGGCTGAGGTCCATCTGGATCAGGTCTGGTCCACTCCACTCAGCCTCAAAGCAACAGTGGTGATTACCCCGATGCTGCAGGACTGAACAGTGGTCATGGTGGTGTGGTTATAAATATAAGCCTCTGATCATTCGTCTTCATAAACAGAGGTTTGGAGGTAGTGTGGGAACCCGACCGGCAGGCAGAAAGGCTGCTGGCCTCTCAGCGTCGGCCATGTTGCTTCAGCAGCTGGTGACGTCCCTCTGGAGGAGGAATACTGGGCAGAAAACCAACAGAGAGGAGGAGAGGAATAAAGAGGGATGGCTGGCAGAGAGAGAAATGGAGGAGATGGTGATAGAGGCTGGATACTGTAGTACTGGGCCAAAGGGCACTGGTTCACTTGGACTGGGAAATTGTGGTGCGCTGGTAGACGCCAAGGCTTCTCCATGACAACCCCAGACTGAAGAAATATTACAGGAGGGAAGGATGTCAGCTAGCAGTATGTTTTTTCCCGAAGAGAATGTAGTGACAAAGGATCATCATCAAGAATTATCACAAATATTGTCCATAGCAGTACTGCCCAACCACACAGTCACGTTAATGGTGCTATTATCCACCAGATCAAAAGTCTCTATTAGGTTGTGCCACATTCAGACAACACGGCTATGTATGGGCTTGTGAACAACAAGCATGGCAGTGATTGGCATCTGTGAGGGAGTACACGGTTGGCCAGCCCATGCTTGGAACAGTGGGATCCTCCAGTGGTCTGCCCTGGCCAGGCTGTCCACTAATCCTACCCTGGAAAAGCCCCCTTCTGCCCAGCCTACAAATCTCAGTGTGCCCGCCCTGCGCTGCGGAGCCACATTACCATCAGGGGTTAGGCTTCTAATGCTGCCAGCTGTGTACGGCTGCCCCAGACACAGCCACGTCAGTCCCAGCCGGGCAAGGGAGGGAGGGTTGGGGGAGGTGGGGGGCGTTATCCCCAGGAGGTCAGCGAGGCTGGAGTGCCATCTTGTGTCGAGGGGTGTACATCTTTCATATGTCCAGCAGTACAGTACAGATAGAGACAGACATAGAGCTACTGTAAACAGAGTAATTCAGCAGGCCGTAGTGCACACAGAGAGATAGATCTATACTGAACAGAGCAGGGCAGCAGTACAGTACAGCAGAGAGATAGATATACTGAACAGAGCAGGGCAGCAGTACAGTACAGCAGAGAGATAGATATACTGAACAGAGCAGGGCAGCAGTACAGTACAGCAGAGAGATAGATATACTGAACAGAGCAGGGCAGCAGTACAGTACAGCAGAGAGATAGATATACTGAACAGAGCAGAGCAGCAGTACAGTACAGCAGAGAGATAGATATACTGAACAGAGCAGGGCAGCAGTACAGTACAGCAGAGAGATAGATATACTGAACAGAGCAGAGCAGCAGTACAGTACAGCAGAGAGATAGATATACTGAACAGAGCAGGGCAGCAGTACAGTACAGCAGAGAGATAGATATACTGAACAGAGCAGGGCATCAGTACAGTACAGCAGAGATATTGACCTATACTGAACAGAGCAGGGCATCAGTACAGTACAGCAGAGAGATAGATCTATACTAAACAGAGCAGGGCAGCAGCACAGTACAGTACAGCAGAGGGATAGATATACTGAACAGAGCAGGGCAGCAGTACAGTACAGCAGAGAGATAGATATACTGAACAGAGCAGGGCACCAGTACAGTACAGCAGAGAGATAGATATATACTGAACAGAGCAGGGCATCAGTACAGTACAGCAGAGAGATAGATCTATACTGAACAGAGCAGGGCACCAGTATAGTACAGCAGAGGGATAGATATACTGAACAGAGCAGGGCAGCAGTACAGTACAGCAGAGAGATAGACATACTGAACAGAGCAGAGCAGCAGTACAGTACAGCAGAGAGATAGAGATATACTGAACAGAGCAGGGCAGCAGTACAGTACAGCAGAGAGATAGAACAGAGCAGGGCAGCAGTACAGTACAGCAGAGAGATAGAACAGAGCAGGGCAGCAGTACAGTACAGCAGAGAGATAGATATACTGAACAGAGCAGAGCAGCAGTACAGTACAGCAGAGAGATAGAGATATACTGAACAGAGCAGGGCAGCAGTACAGTACAGCAGAGAGATAGAACAGAGCAGAGCAGCAGTACAGTACAGCAGAGAGATAGAGACAAAGCTATACTGAACAGAGCAGGGCAGTAGTACAGTACAGCAGAGAGATAGAAAAATACTGAACAGAGCAGGGCAGCAGGGCTGAGCAGAGCTGGCGACCCTCAGTGCTTTCACACTTAAACAGTCAATTGGCCTCATTGATGTATAAACGTCCCACAGAGCCATGTGAAACATCATCAGGAAGGCATGGCTGAATTGTTAATGAGCTACTCTCCCTTGGAATGAAGAAGAAGAAGAAGACGAAGAAGACGAAGAAGAAGAAGAAGAAGAAGAAGAAGAAGAAGAAGAAGAAGAAGAAGAAGAAGAAGAAGAAGAAGAAGAAGAAGAAGAAGAAGAAGAAGAAGAAGAAGAAGAAGAAGAAGAAGAAGAAGAAGAAGAAAAGAGAGATGAAAAAACAAGACTTTCTGTGGTGTCTGTGTTTTCTCCGTGCATCCCCTTATTTCTACTGAAGAGTCTCCATTCCTAGAAGGCATTACTTGGGAAACTAATTTGAGGAGAAAAATGCATGATGTCAATTAGCGTACAGGCAAGGGTAATGGTAATTATGATGCAAGACCTTTTAGGTAGCTTCAATGGGGCCACTTATGCTTAAATGCTCTCACTGAGCAGGTCGGGGATGAGACACACAGAGCAAATGGACACTAGTGGAGCTCCATGTGCCTCACATCTTCTGTATAGAAGTGTCCAACAAAGCTAACTGTGCTAACAACCTCGATACTATTAATCTGGATCTCTGCCTCGATGGTCCCTTGTTGCCTATTAGGAGTTTGAATTCCCCACACTGCCACAGTTAAAGGACCATGACACAACAGACCACCACTTATTATGTGGTCATAAAGGATGGGATGGTCAATTTAGTTCAAGTCACACTTAATGGTATTCTATAGAAGTACATAGCTATACTGATGTTATTCTTATGTTATTCTATACATGCTATCAAAATGCATTTAATTATGTTGGTCTGAGCTACTAAGGTCTAGTTACTAGTACTATAGCTTCTCATTATCCCATAAAGAATGTTACATGGTGGTAGTGGTAAGTCACAGAATAAATCTGGGTGTACTTTTATATCAGCAATACACTGAGAATTATCATAAAACCCATCACAGATTTGTATGGCTTCAACTGAAAAAATATCTGAAATATTAAATATATAGAATTGCATAAGCCTACTGTATCCAACTACTCCTGAAGTCTGTGGATATATATATATATATTCAAATGCAGTCCTCATAATTATCCAGAAAGGAAAAAGCAGCAGACATGTTGATGGGGAGTTATCAATGAAAAATGACATCTTGTTAAGTTAGGAATTCTCTTTGTGTTGGCAAGGTTTCTGTAGTTAATACCACACCTTCTTCATCTGCCCTGCTGTAATTGGAATGCACAGTGAAAATGCCTGTCTTATTTCAGCCGAGAAAAGAACAATGAAAGAAATGGAAATCAAACCAGGCTTTCTAATCAATGCTGTAACTCAGTGTTCAAAAGTAGGGTTGTACTTTTTAATGAGGACAGAGGGATTTGTAACTCCCAGCTTCTCTACCAAAGGAGATTATAGGTCCAATTAAGGAGACTTTCACTTCAACTGTGGAGAGAAACTCATGTCTTTGTTTTGGTAGGACTGTTTGTTGTTGCTGTTGTTCTCAGACAAAACTCTTCTAAACATGAGGATGTGTCTACAGTGTTAGAATTCAAACTACCTCCCATATCTAGGCTAGTATATTGTCTGAGAGATGAGGTAAGGGCTCCAGTCATTTGGTAGAGGATGTGTGTCTGTGTCAATGAGAGAAAGAGAGAGAGAGAGAGAGAGAGAGAGAGAGAGAGAGAGAGAGAGAGAGAGAGAGAGAGAGAGAGAGAGAGAGAGAGAGAGAGAGAGAGGAGAGAAAGGGAGAGAGCGAAAGAGAGAGAGAGGTAAATAGAGAGAGAAATAAGTAGATGGATAGATAGAGAGAGAGAGAGAGAGAGGTAGATAGAGAGAGAGAAGAGAAGAAGAGATAGAACATCTGTGTGTGAGCATGCATGTGTGTGTGTGTGTGTTTATTTTAAGTTTGTGTATGTGTGTGTGTGTGTGTGTGTGTGTGTGTGCGTGTGTGACCCATCATGTTTCCCCACACAGTGTCATGAAGCAGGCGTCGGTGTAAGAGGTCAGGTCAGACGTGGCATTGACCTCCCCATCATCGAGGCACCGTGTCACCTTCCGGGCAGGCCAAACAAACAGGGCACACATACACACACACGCACACACACACAGACGCACACAGACACACACACACCCTGTACACACACCCCACACCACACACACCACACACACCACAACACACAAACACACACACAAACAAACCACACACACACACACACTGACCACACTGGCCTCGGGCATGTCGGCTCTGCAGGGTGGCGCTGCCAGGTCACGCTACCCATATCTCCCTCCCTCCTCTATAGTCTGATTGATGCTGCTCATTATTTTAACCCCAGAAACAGAGGACAATTGCAAACACAGATATGAGGGGATGAGGGGTTAGGTTATTCATCCATGCCCAGAGGACAGAGAGAACTGGGCGAGGGGTTAAAGGAGGAGAGATGAGATGAACTATGTGTCTGTGTTTACAACAGAGGGGTTGTATCCTGTAGCTACACCAGGTCACACATGACTGTCACAACCAACAACTCCTATCTAATGGATGTGACTCTGGCCTGTGACTAATGTCGCTTGTCTAATGTTCTATCATATGGTAGCTGTGTCGCAACCTCATATTGAAAAAGTAGACTGTTGTATAGTGACACTTCCTGACATTTCCATTCCTTCAACTATAAGACCTGTACCCTTCTGATCCCAAGAGCCAACATTTACTCAGTAAGAGACACTTCCATTGTGCTCTAGCTAGAAGTTTGAAGAGCCATAGTATGTCATAATGAAATGGTGAAACTGTGTAGCACAGTGCCCCAAAATGAAACCCTCCCTGTTCTGCAAACAGGAGGACTGAGGGTTCACAACTGAGTACTACTTGAATGTGTTTTTTATTCTCCCCATATTTTCTCTGATTGTTTTGGATAATATAAACAGACTGTGAAGGAACTAGGGGTGTATGTCATCTCAGCTCACTGAACTACCTATATTTACCGCTGAAAGTGAATTCTTTATGAGACTACGAATATCAAAGACAGGAGGATCAAAGTGGATTTAATAAGCCAGCTAGTGTTCTTGGAAAACCTGGACTTTCATCTAGTGCATTTTCCTTGGTTTCTTCAGTTTGGGATTATGCCAAGGATCGACACTAAAGGCAAAACATCTGTAGTCACATTGGCATCCTGTATTCTTTAATTTGTTAGTCTGTTACACCTTTGTAGCTGGAAAATGTCCCAGCAGCTAGCAAGTTGCCTCTTTGACTGTCTGTCTCAGGTTTTGTACCCCCCAATGAAATGTGGTCGTCATTTAAAAGGAGTGTCTCCTCTCTTCACATTACACTTCTGTTGGCACATGTTAGCTTTGTTTTCCCCAACTGCCTGGGATGTTAATGGAGTCTATGATCTGGAGAGGATAGGAGCATAGAGGGAGAGAGACACTGCAGGACTGGCAGGCAGTAGTGCACGTCAGGAGTGGACGTCACGTCTGTTTGAAGAAACAGAACCAGGAGTCATGGGGCTGTTTTAAACGGGACAGTTCACCCTCTGCTTAGCCATGGTGGAGAAGATTTAACACCTAATATAGCTCTACTAAAACTAGAAATGCCACATGGGGAATGATTACTTTTTGTAATCTTTATCTGAAAAAGGTACAGAAGGAAATTTGTTCTTGTGCTTCATCCATCCATGTTCCCTCCATAATAACTTTTTTTTAAATCCCAACATGCAGCCCAGTGGTAAGAACTGGTTAAAATTAGGGATGCACGATATATCTGTGAACATATCGGAATCGGATGATATTAGCTAAAAATGCCAACATTGGCATCGGCCCGATGTCTAGTTTAACGGCGATGTGCAAAACCGATGTCAAAAGCTGACGTGCATACCTATATAAGGTATGCACATCAGGTATGCACGAAGTACCGACGCCACGTAAAATTTTGCGCTACACGTGCAACACAGGATTCCTAACCTAGCCCACAATGTCTGCTGTGTGGATCGAGCAGTCAACAAGTCCAGCAGTCATTTGAAAGAGTAAGAAAATTCAAAAGGCGAAATCCATTAACGCCAAGATAATGGAATTCATTGCCCTTGACAATCAACCGTTCTCTGTCGTGGGTGATGTTGGCTTTCACCGACTGGTCGAGCACTGGTACTCACTACCAAGTGTGCTATTTTTCAGATGTTGCCCTACCGGAGTTACACAGTAATAGCGTCACTGCTATTATCTTCACGACTGACATTTGGACCAGTGATATCAGCCCCATGAGCATGCTGAGTCTGACAGCACAGTGGATCATCAAGGATTTTGTACTGTAAGTAGTATTGCATGCTCATGAATTGGCTGGTTGTCATACCGCTGCTGCCATTTCAATAGCATTTGAGAACATGTTTGAAACTTGAAAACATGAACACACTAGCTAGCTCCATTCAAACAATTGACTCGAGAAAAAGCTCATCAACTGCGCCTGCAGCAGACGTGATATCCTCTGTCATGGCATTGAAACGCCCGCTCAACAAAACTGCCGACACAGGCTGTGAACAAGCGATTCGGTGGCATTCTCTCTTTACTGTGTCGCCAACATGCTTGATGCTAGGTACAAGGACCGCTACTTCGATGCAGACAAGAAACAGGGTTTACGTGAAATGTTACATACACAGCTTGACAAGATGGAAATGGACACATTGACAGTGCGCACCGAGGAAGAGGGGCCACGGACAGACAGAACTAAAACTTCACTGCTTGACATGTATGATGAAATCCTGGTTGAGAATGAAACGACTGAACAAATGAACAACAAAACAGCACAGCAAGTAAGTGAAAGAAATAGGTTTTTATTATGTTTCACTGGTAACAGGGACATACGTAAATGGAAGAAAAAAAATGTTTTGGTCAGTGTGGTGTGGTCAGTTAAGAACAAATTCTTATTTACAATAACGGCCAACCCCGGCCAAACCCGGACGATGCTGGGCCAATTGTGCGTGTTGAAATGATGTTATTATAATGTGTTTCAAAGAGTTTTGCTAAGTTTTGTCCAATGGGAGAGTGAAGAGGTCATCTGACAGGTGATACACCCCTCTCCTACCTACTAATGTGATGCACCACCGCCATCTCCCCTCTCAGTAATGATACAGGCTCTTATGGGCTATGTGGAGGATCAGGTTCCCTGCGGAGTAGGCTCAGAGGCCTCTCTGATATCACAGTGCACTGCAGGGCCTCCATTTTGTTTCTATGGGGCCTCTCCTCCTAGATATCTATGGGGCCTCCTCTCTCAAACACCGATGGAGCCTCCTGTCCTAAACATATATGGAGCCTCCTCTCCTAAACATCTATGGAGCCTCCTGTCCTAAACATATATGGAGCCACCTCTCCTAAACATCTATGGAGCCTCCTTTCCCAAACACCTATGGGGCCTCCTCTACAAAACATCTACGGAGCCTCCTCCCCTAAACATCTATGGAGCCTCCTACAGGTCTCTCTGAGGACCAGGGGCTGGACTCACAAAACATTAGTTACAAAAAACGGTAGAAATTTCTAAAGGAAAAAAATAAGAAGTTCATAAGATAGTTCGTCAGTGCAATTCCTCAAAATGTTCTTAAGAATTCGTAGTTTACTTTTTACTTAGGAACTTTGTAAATATTTGTTTGTAGAAATGTTAACATATTGTAGGAGACTATAACACAATATATATGGTAGGAGAAAATCCAAAGAAAAACCAAGCAGAATATATATTTTTTGAGAGCCCATGCTCTTACAATCGAAAGTATAGGGAAATAATAAAATCTAGCTCCCAGTATGCAATTCCTATGGCTTCCACAGGGTGTCAGCACTCTATGTTCAAGGTTTCAGGCTTGCTTCTTCCGAAACAAGTAAGAAATATGAGTTTTAGTACTGGGACACAATATTGGAAATTCGTGTTTGGGCGTGCCAAAAAGACAAGACGCACCTGCTAATATCGGTTTCCTATTGAACATACTTTTTTTTAAATTAAATATTATAGTTTAATTACATTTTAGGATATCTGAGGAGTCAATAGAGACATATTTTTTTAACAAAGTTTAGCTGTAGAATTTTGGATTTCTTTCTCTGCATGTTTTTCTCTGCATGTCCAACGAGTGGATTACTCAAATCCATGGTGCCAACTAAACAGACTTTTTGGATAACACTACATGTTATAGCTGGGACCCTTTGGATGACAAATCAGAGGGAGATTTTCAAAAAGTAAGTGAATATTTAGTCGCTATTTGTGAATTTATGAAACCTGTGCCGGTGGAAAAATATTTTGATGTGGGGCGCTGCCCTCAAACAATCGCATGGCATGCTTTCCCTGTAATGGCTACTGTAAATCGGACAGTGCAGTTATATTAACAAGAATTTAAGTTTTCAACCGATATAAGACACTTGTATGTACCTACCTGTTTAATATCCATAATTTTTATGATTATTTATTTGAATTGTGCGCCCTCCAGTTTCACCGGAAGTTGTCCCGCTAGCGGGACGCCTAGCCCTAAGAAGTTTTTAAGAACTTTTTAAGTGGCATTGACATTAGTGACGTGCTTGAAACCAATAAATAAGCCTATGAGGCAGGGTGATAGGTTTTGTTTATTTTCTTATTTTTCACACATTATAGCCATCAGACTAGCTATTTTTTTGTTTATTTATTTGCGTTGTTTGTAACAAATGTTTTTACTCTTTTTGTACATAATGTTGCCGCTACCGTCTCTTATGACCGAAAAAAACGTATAGACATCAGGACTGCGATTACACACCACGGACTAGCAGAATCCTTTTTTCTTCTTTGACTCTGACGAGCCCGAGGTGGAGGATATACGGCTCCCTCGGGAACAGGCCCCGAGCTCCGTGATCTGCGTGAAGAGGAGGCGGAGAAAGAGAGGCCGGAGAGCGGGCTGCCTGCTGAGAAGTCGGACGCGATTGAATACACCCTCACTTCCCTCAATTCTGCTAGGAAACATGCAATCTTTGGACAATAAAATGGACGAGTTATACTCCACAAAATGGACCACCTATACTCCACACACAGAGATGCATACAAAGCTCTCCTTCGCCCTCCATTTGGCAAATTTGACCATAATTCTATCCTCCTGATTCCAGCTTCCAAGCAAAAATTAAAGCAGGAAGCACCAGTGACAAGATCAATAAAAAAGTCGTCAGATGAAGCAGATGCTAAGCTACAGGACTGTTTTGCTAGCACAGACTGGAATATGTTCAGGGATTCCTCCAACGGCATTGAGTACACCACATCTGTCATTGGCTTCATCAATAAGTGCACCGATGATGTCATCCCCACAGTGACCGCACGTACATACCCTAACCAGAAGCCATGGATTACAGGCAGCATCCGCACTAAGCTAAAGGCTAGAGCTGCCGCTTTCAAGGAGCGGGACTCTAACCCGGAAGCTTACAAGAAATCCTGCTATGCCCTCCGACGAACAATCAAACAGGCAAAGCGTCACTACAGGATTAAGATCGAGTCGTACTACACTGGTTCTGACGCTCGTCGGATGTGGCAGGGCCAGCTAACCATTACAGACTACAAAGGGAAGCACATCCGAGAGCTGCCCAGTGACACAAGCCTATGGGACGAGCTAAACTATGCTCGCTTCGAGGCAAATAACACTGAAACATGCACCTGAGCATCACCCTCTCCACAGCCGATGTGAGTAAGACCTTTAGACAGGTCAACATTCACAATGCCGCAGGGCCAGACAGATTTCCAGGACGTGTACTCCGAGCCTACGCTGACCAACTGGCAAGTGTCTTCACTGACATTTTCAACCTCTCCCTGTCTGAGTCTGTAATACCAACTTGTTTCAAGTAGTGCCTTTGCCCAAGAACACTAAAGTAACCTGCCTAAATGACTACCGACCCGTAGCACTCATATCTATAGCCATGAAGTGCTTTGAAAGGCTGGTCATGGCTCACATCAACACCATTATCCCAGAAACCCTAGACACACTCCAATTTGCATATCGCCCCAACAGATCCACAGACGATGCAGTCTCTATTGCACTCCACACTGCCCTTTCCCACCTGGACAAAAGGAACACCTATGTGAGAATGCTATTCATTGACTACAGCTCAGTGTTCAACACCATAGTGCCCTCAAAGCTCATCAATAAGCTAAGGACCCTGGGGCTAAACACCTCCCTCTGCAACTGGATCCTGGACTTCCTGACAGGCCGCCCCCAGGTGGCCCGTCAGCTTCTACCCTCTGCCTCTGACCGCAAGGGTAGGTAATAACACATCCGCCACGCTGATCCTCAACACAGGGGACCCTCAAGGGTGCGTGCTCAGCCCCCTCCTGTACTCCCTGTTCACTTATGACGGCCAGGCACAGTGGTAGGCCTGATCACCGACAACAATGAGACAGCCTATAGGGAGGAGGTCAGAGACCCGGCCGTGTGATGCCAGGACAACAACCTCTCCCTCAACGTGATCGAGACAAAGGAGATGATTGGGGACTACAGGAAAAAGAGGACCGAGCTTCAAGTTCCTTGGTGTCCACATCACCAACAAACTAACATGGTCCAAGCACACCATGACAGTCGTGAAGCAGGGACGACAAAACCTATTCCCCTCAGGAGACTGAAAAGATTTAGCAAGGGTCCTCAGACCCTCAAAGGTTTCTACAGCTGCACCATCACTGTCTGGTATGGCAACTGCTCTGCCTCCGACCGCAAGGCACTGCAGAGGGTAGTGCGAATGGCCCAGTACATCACTGGGGCCAAGCATCCTGCCACCCAGGACCTCTATACCAGGCGGTGTCAGAGGAAGGCCCTAAAAATTGTCAAAGACTCCAGCCACCCTAGTCATGGACTGTTCTCTCTTCTACCACACGGCAAGCGGTACCGGAGCTCCAGCCACCTTAGTCATAGACTGTTCTCTCTTCTACCACACGGCAAGCGGTACCGGAGCTCCAAGTCTAGGTCCAAGAGGCTTCTAAACAGCTTCTACCCCCAAGACTCCTGAACATCTAGTCAAATGGCTTCCCAGACTTTTTGCATTGCCCCCGCCTCCCCTCTCCACACAACTGCCACTCTCTGTTGTCATCTATGCATAGTCACTTTAATTAACTCTACCTACATGTACATACTACCTCAACTAACCAGTGCCCCCGGACATTGACTCTGTATAGGCACCCCCCTGTATATACAGTCGTGGCCAAAACGTTTGAGAATGACACAAATATTAATTTTCACAAAGTCTGCTGCCTCAGTTTGTATGATGGCAATTTGCATATACTCCAGAATGTTATGAAGAGTGATCAGATGAATTGCAATTAATTGCAAAGTCCCTCTTTGCCATGCAAATGAACTGAATCCTCAAAAAACATTTCCACTACATTTCAGCCCTGCCACAAAAGGACCAGCTGACATCATGTCAGTGATTCTCTCGTTAACACTGGTGTGAGTGTTGACGAGGACAAGGCTGGAGATCACTCTGTCATGCTGATTGAGTTTGAATAACAGACTGGAAGCTTCAAAAGGAGGGTGGTGCTTGGAATCATTGTTCTTCCTCTGTCAACCATGGTTACCTGCAAGGAAACACGTGCCGTCATCATTGCTTTGCACAAAAAGGGCTTCACTGGCAAGGATATTGCTGCCAGTAAGATTGCACCTGAATCAACCATTTATTGGATCATCAAGAACTTCAAGGAGAGCGGTTCAATTGTTGTGAAGAAGGCTTCAGGGCGCCCAAGAAAGTCCAGCAAGCGCCAGGACCGTCTCCTAAAGTTGATTCAGCTGCGGGATCGGGGCATCACCAGTACAGAGCTTGCTTAGGAATGGCAGCAGGCAGGTGTGAGGCAAATACTTTTGGAGGATGGCCTGGTGTCAAGAAGGGCAGCAAAGAAGCCACTTCTCTCCAGGAAAAACATCAGGGACAGACTGATATTCTGCAAAAGGTACAGGGATTGGACTGCTGAGGACTGGGGTAAAGTCATTTTCTCTGATGAATCCCCTTTCCGATTGTTTGGGGCATCCGGAAAGAAGCTTGTCCGGAGAAGACAAGGTGAGCGCTACCATCAGTCCTTTGTCATGCCAACAGTAAAGCATCCTGAGGCCATTAATGTGTGGGGTTTGCTTCTAAGCCAAGGGAGTGGGCTCACTCACAATTTTGCCTAAGAACACAACCATAAATAATGAATGGTACCAACCCATTCTCCGAGAGCAACTTCTCCCAACCATCCAGGAACAGTCTGGTGACGAATAATGCCTTTTCCAGGATGATGGAGCACCTGCCATAAGGCAAAAGTGATAACTAAGTGGCTCGGGGAACAAAAAATCTATATTTTGGGTCCTTGGTCAGGAAACTCCCCAGACCTTAATCCCATTGAGAACTTGTGGTCAATCCTCAAGAGGTGGGTGGACAAACAAAAACCCACAAATTCTGACAAACTCCAAGGATTGATTATGCAAGAATGGGCTGCCGTCAGTCAGGATGTGGCCCAGAAGTTAATTGACAGCATGCCAGGGCGGATTGCAGAGATCTTGAAAAAGAAGGGTCAACACTGCAAATATTGACTCTTTGCATCAACTTCATGTAATTGTCAATAAAAGCCTTTGACACTTATGAAATGCTTGTAATTATACTTCAGTATTCCATAGTAACATCTGACAAAAATATCTAAAGACACTGAAGCAGCAAACTTTGTGGAAATTAATATTTGTGTCATTCTCAAAATTTTGGCCACGGCTGTATTGTTATTTTTTACTGCTGCTCTTTAATTACTTGATACTTTTATCTCTTTTTTTTTAACTGCACTGTTAGTTAGGGGCTCGTAAGTAAGCATTTCACTGTAAGGTCTACACCTGTTGTATTTGGTGCATGTGACTAATAAAATTTGATTTGATTAATTTGAAATAGCTGCCAGGAAAAGGTTTCTGTTGGGGGGACTTGATAACTGCGGGGTCACTGCAGAGACCGAAAAGAGAGGATGGGTGAGGATGGTCTGTCTCTGCCATCAGGAGTATGGCAAGAGACAGTGACACCGTAAAAAAGAAGTGGTCCAACATCAAGTAAGCTGCCAAGAAGAAGGGAGCAGAGAGACAATTAATGTGGACCAGCTGGAGGATATCATCCATGATAGGAGAGACGGTGGTAGAGGAACTGCGCGACCGGTAAGTTATATCGCTAGCTATTTAACACTTCTAGAGTATTGTAATGTATTGTTAATTACTAGCTAGCTAGATAATGCGTGTTTAATTAGTTTTTTTGCTGTATCTAAATATGTGTCTGTGGCGCAAGAAAACTTTAATGGTTACAAAAATATCAATTCGCCTCAAGACAAGGGTTTAGCTGTCCTAAAGTTAAGTACATTTCCAAGAAGAAATCATAATACACTATTTTCAAGAATCCCATTTCTTCTTACCTTTTTTCTTATGAAGAAACATAGGAAAAACATTAAGAACATTTATAACTGTGTTGAGGAATAGCAACTTAGCTTAACTTTCTTCATAAGTCTATAGTTGGCAGTTAAGAAGAAATTTCTTCTTAAGAAGGTTTTCTGAATCCGTCCCCAGACTACTGCAGGTCACATCGTGTCTCTGGGGTATACTGTACTGTCATCCTACTGTAGATACATGTGGGAAAATACTTTATGAAGAAAACCAACATACATATTAGGACTATGACTATACGGTGTCAGGTAGAATATTATAATATTAGTTGAAATAGAGGACAAAGAAGCACAAACAATTTCAAAATTCAGAGACGGAGCACTGTTTACAAAGTTGAGCTGGAGACTTCTGCTTTTCCAACATTGTTATACAGTACAAGATTCCTTGCACACACACAAACACACACACACACACACACACACACACACACACACACACACACACACACACACACACACACACACACACACACACACTAAGACTCCCTCCCCAGCCTGGGCGGCTGGTTGCATGGATGATTAACATTTCATGTTAATGATAGGGTTATGTGCAGAGCAATACACTGGGGTTAAGTAATGATAATAACAGCACAGCTCCAACCACATCTGTAATAATGCTGTCTGCACAGCTACCGATCATGCTGAAATGACTAGTCTGGTGTCACGTTCCCTCAGAGCAGTTCACTGAGCAGACAGTGAGACGATCAGACAGCTTTTATCAAACATAGAAGGGAGAAGGCCTCTTCACAAGGGGTATTACTACACACCTACACATATGAATGTAATGTCAACGTGTTTCACTACAAAGTCAAGGAATTGCAAGTGGTGAAAACATTGTCTGCATTTTAAACCGGTAACCTTCACTTAGCAAGCTGTTTTCAAGGCACTGAAACAATATCATCCATCATTCTAAATAGTACTGGTCCAATGGGGAGAATTAGAGAGAATTACAGATGTCACGCACCATCAAGCAAAACACCCCATGTCTACCTTAATGTGTCTGGCTTTGAGTGTGTGTGTGAGTGTGTGTGTGTGTGTGTGTGTGTGTCTGCGTGCGTGTGTCTGCGTGTGTGTGTGTGTGTCTGCGTGCGTGTGTCTGCATGTGTATGTGCGTGTGTGTCTATAGCTTTGTCTGTGTCTAGCTGTGTGCGTGTTGTCATGGCCCAGTGGACCATTCTCTGGAGCCATTCTCCCTGGGGCAGTGTATCCATCACCGCTCAAGCACCCCTCTGACTGGTGCCTATAAGGCCCTGGGCCTTCCTCTAGAGGCCCTCCTCCCAATCTTCTAGTCCCCCAGCTCCCCTCTCTCTCTCTCTGGGGCCACAGCTATGGGCTCCCACCTGCCCCACATAAACATTGACACACGCATGCGCAGTAACACACAGTTCCCTTAATCACACAGTGACTGCACTCACCCCTGTAACGCCCTCATTAGATAATTAGCCCCACAGGCCTGGCCTAAAACAAATAGCTTTATACATTGATTATTAAGCCTGTCAGCTTATCCTCTCAATAATACCGATTCATACTGTCATCTTGGATGAAATAAGAGCTGAACAGTTGATTTCTATTGTCTATATTGCATGGATGTTGGGTCAGATGCTTTGGAAGAGAGATAGAGATGTGGCTGGGCGAATGAGTGGAGTGATTGAAGGGCTCTCTCTATCCCTCAGAATTTAATCATCCATTCCTCCGTCATCTCCCTGGCCCGTCGGGTCAAACCACAACAATGAGACGCAAAAAACCTCAGCAGCCTCATCTCATCTGGATGAATAATAAAGGCTGAGGTTTGTGATCATAATTAACTATGAAATATTGATGGCTATAACTTATTTTGCTGCTGTGGATCCGGAGGTCCCTCTGCATGTGGTCGTTTAAAGACACAGTGGACCACAGAAAAAGAAAACAGTGTTTCGCTCGGAGCATGTCACTGTTAAAATTAGCTCACCGTGCTAGTGGGTTAGCAGTATTAGCTTGTGGTGCTATTGGTTTAGCATGGATTGTATTAGCTCGCTGTGCTTGTAGGTTAGCATGCTTTGTAAAAGCTCCTTGTACTAGTTGGTTAGCATGCTTTGTATTAGCTCGTTTTGCAAGTGGGATAGCATGCTTTGTATTAGCTCGCTGTGCTAGTGGGTTAGCATGCCTTACATCAACATATTTGAGGATAAACAGGGGGAAAATCTTCAAAGAAATATCAGTCACATTGGTCTATGAAAAGTATTTTTAAGAATCATATAATTACACCATAATAACACCATCCTATTATAACATCCTGAAATATGTATACAGGCTATAATGACTTGATTATATCGGCAGGACCAGTGTGTGGTCCCGTGCCACAGTGAAGTCAAGGCCTTTCCTGCTTGTTTCATCTACAGTTGACGGAAGTTTACATACACTTAGGTTGGAGTCATTAAAACTTGTTTTTCAACCACTCCACACATTTTCTTGTTAACAAACTATAGTTTTGGCAAGTTGGATAGGACATCTACTTTGTGCATGACACAAGTCATTTTTCCAACAATTGTTTACAGACAGATTATTTCACTTATAATTCACTGTATCACAATTCCAGTGGGTCAGAAGTTTACATACACTAAGTTGACTGTGCCTTTAAACAGCTTGGAAAATTCCAGAAAATGATGTCATGGCTTTAGAAACTTCTGATAGGCTAATTGACATTATTTGAGTCCATTGGAGGTGTACCTGTGGATGTATTTCAAGGCCTACCTTCAAACTCAGTGCCTCTTTGTTTGACATCATGGGAAAATCAAAAGAAATCATCCAAGACCTCAGAAAGAAAAATGGTAGACCTCCACAAGTCTGGTTCATCCTTGGGAACAATTTCCAAACGCCTGAAGGTACCACGTTCATCTGTACAAACAATAGTACGCAAGTATAAACACCATGGGACCACGCAGCAGTCATACAGCTCAGGAAGGAGATGTGTTCTGTCTCCTAGAGATGAACGTACTTTTGTGCGAAAAATGCAAATCAATCCCAGAACAACAGCAAAGGACCCTGTGAAGATGCTGGAGGAAACAGGTACAAAAGTATCTATATCCACAGTAAAACAAGTTCTATATCGACATAACCTGAAAGGCCTCACAGCAAGGAAGAAGCCACTACTCCAAAACCGCCATAAAAAAGCCAGGCTACGGTTTGCAACTGCACATGGGGACAAAGATCGTACTTTTTGGAGAAATGTCCTCTGGTCTGATGAAACAAAAATAGAACTGTTTGGCCATAATGACCATCTTTATGATTGGAGGAAAAAGGGGGAGATTTGCAGGCCGAAGAACACCATCCCAAACGTGAAGCACGGGGGTGGCAGCATCATGTTGTGGGGGTGCTTTTCTGCAGGAGGGCCTGGTGCACTTCACAAAATAGATGGCATCATGAGGAAGAAAAATATGTGGAAATATTGAAGCAACATCTCAAGACATCAGTCAGGAAGTAAAAGCTTGGTCGCAAATGGGTCTTCCAAATGGACAATGATCCCAAGCATAAGTTGTGGCAAAATGGCTTAAGGACAACAAAGTCAAGGTATTGGAGTGGCCATCACAAAGCCCTGACCTCAATGTTATAGAACATTTGTGGGCAGAACTGAAAAAGCGTGTGCGAGCAAGGAGGCCTAAAAACCTGACTCAGTTACACCAGCTCTGTCAGGAGGAATGGGCCAAAATTCACCCAATTTATTGTGAGAAGCTTGTGGAAGGCTACCCGAAACGTTTGACCCAAGTTAAACAATTTAAAGGCAATGCTACCAAGTACTAATTGAGTGTATGTAAACTTCTGACCCACTGGGAATGTGATGAAAGAAATAAAAACTGAAATAAATCATTCTCTACTATTATTCTGACATTACACATTCTTAAAATAAAGTGGTGATCCTAACTGACCTAAGACAGGACATTTTTACTAGGATTAAATATCAGGAATTGTGAAAACTGAGTTTAAATGTATTTGGCTAAGGTGTATGTAAACTTTCGACTGTATATTCATTGTCTACTCTGCTCTGTTCACTGCTCCCCTGCTGCCACAGGGCCTACGGTTAAATGGTCAAGGGTGTATGTGGATCATTAAACCTCTCTCACACACACACACACACACACACACACACACACACACACACACACACACACACACACACACACACACACACACACACACACACACACACACACACACACACACACACACACATGAAGCTACACACACACAAGATACAAGCACACACACACATACACACCAACGTACTGTAGATTCAGCTGCCTGAGCGTCCGTCTATCTCTCCTTCCCTCCTTCCCTCTCTCTATCCCTCCCCTGCAGACAGGTAATCTGGACAAACTGGCCCCACACCACCTTCTGAATTATCCCTGTTTCTATGACGATGACACCCCTGACCCCAAGGCTGAGGACTGAAGTATGGATGGCCCTCCCTATCCTCTCCCATTCCTCCACTGCTCTGCTCTGACAGATCTATCTTCATCAGCCATGTTATCGCAGAACCTCCTCATGGCACCATCACTGGGATGCCTGCTTTCAGAGGAGTAATGAGCCTAATTGGACTCATCCTGGAGGAGCGTGCTTGTGTGCTATAGGTAGCCTACAGTATAAATCAGTTAGAATGCCAGTGGCAACACTAACTGCTCTAGTAATTAGTCTTGTAAACAATGACATTAAAGCATGACTCAGTTACTGAAACAGTGAAAAACACTGTGTATGTGTAACAACATAGCTTCCGTCCCTCTCCTCGCCCCTACCTGGGCCTTCCACAAAGCATCATTACCCATCGCTCCACAAAAGCCGCGGCCCTTGCAGAGCAAGGGGAACAACTACTTCAAGGTCTCAGAGCGAGTGACGTCACCCATTGAAACGCTATTAGCACGCACCCAGCTAACCCCCCTTTTGATCTCCTTCATTTTCCGCAGCAACCAGTGATCCGGGTCAACAGCACCAATGTAACAGTTTTGCTTCCATCACTCTCCTCACCCCTACCTGGGCTCGAACCAGGGGCCCTCTGCACACATCAACAACAGTCTCCCACGAAGCACCGTTACCCACCGCTCCACAAAAGCCACAGCCCTTACAGAGCAAGGGGAACAACTACTTCAAGGTCTCAGAGCGAGTGATGTCACCGATTGAAACGCTATTAGCGCGCACCCCGCTAACTAGCTAGCCATTTCACACCGGTTACATATGGAACCATAACTAAGTGAAGTCAGAGCCATACAGTCAAATATCTACAGTGTAGTTCCAGGCTTCCAACACAGTAGTAAATGCCTCTCCCCAACCTCCTGTCTTCTGAAGTCCTCCTCCCAACCTCCTGTCTTCTGAAGTCCTCCTCCCAACCTCCTGTCTCCTGAAGTCCTCCTCCCAACCTCCTGTCTTCTGAAGTCCTCCTCCCAACCTCCTGTCTTCTGAAGTCCTCCTCCCAACCGCCTGTCTTCTGAAGTCCTCCTCCCAACCTCCTGTCTTCTGAAGTCCTCCTCCCAACCTCCTATCTTCTGAAGTCCTCCTCCCAACCTCCTGTCTTCTGAAGTCCTCCTCCCAACCTCCTGTCTTCTGAAGTCCTCCTCCCAACCTCCTGTCTTCTGAAGTCCTCCTCCCAACCTCCCCAGATGTAAAGCCTTGTTTGCAGCCAATGCTTATACATGTCTATGCATGTCTATACATATACAGAGCAAGGGGCGACTCCGACATTGCTCGTCTTAATATTTAGATATTTCTTCAATCCATTCTTTTACTTTTAGATCTGTGTGTATTGTTGTGAATTGTTAGATATTACTGCACTGCTGGAGATAGGAACATAAGCATTTCACTACACCTGCAACAACTTCTGCTAAATTTGTGTATGCGACCAATACAATTTGATTTGATTACCTTAAAGCTAATTAATCCTGATTCAATTTATGACTGTGTCCAGGGAGAGACTGGGGGGAGGTTGGGAGGGAGGTAGGCTGAGGGGGGAGAGACTGGGAGGGAGAGACCGGGAGGGAGGCTGGGAGGGGGGTTAGATCAGAGGGGAGGGTCTACTTAGATGATGACGGGTGGCTCTTAGTGAGTGGGACTGTTCTAATCAGTGGCCCTTTTCCCCATGGTGGAGGTGGCACAAGCAGGGGAGGGAAATAGAGGATGGTTGCTTGACAGGGAGGGGACAGGGGGAGGGAGGGAAGAGGATGGCTGATTGACAGGGAGGAGACCGGGGGGAGGAGGGAAGACGACTGAGGTCCCCTGTGACTCTCCCCTCCATCTCCTTGAGTGTTGGGGGAAGGTCTAGCAAACCAAAAAATCTGAAAGAGGAGAGATAAAGAGAGAGAGAGGAACAGATGGGCCAAGTCTCCACCACACACCCATCCCTCCTTCCCTTCATCTCTCGGCTCCTCCACCCCTCAGGTCCTAGGAGAGACGGTGTCACTGCGTTAGCGGCACTTTGGCACACACGCTAAAGACAAGCTGCCTCTATTAAAGGGATAGTTCACCCAAATTACATATTGGTTTCCTTACCTTGTAAGCACAAGGTATGACAGCAATCCATCCTTGGTTTAGTTTCCATGGCATTGTTTCCAAATGCTAACATTTTAGCGTTTGAGGCACAAATGCCATTCAAGTAATGGGACCAATGTTAGCATTTTATGCACATCATGTCCAAATTATTCAAAAGTGTCTCAAATGTATTGTGAAGCTCAACAAATTCTCTTATAGATGAACATGATCTGATTGTTTTTTTATATCGGTCGCATTACTTGAATGGGATTTGTGCCATAAATGCTAAAACGTTAGAAAAAGTGCCAACCACTGCAAGGTAAACTAAACCAAAGCATGGATTGTTGTCATACCTTAGTCCATAGACTGCTTACAGGGTAAGGAAACCAATGTGTAATTTTGTAATTTGGGTGAACAATTTTTTTGTCTCCTCTCTCTTTGTGCTTTCCCAAACCGCCAGAGACAGGGCCCGTCACGTAGCGCCATAATCAAACAAATAATCATATTTTGATTAGAATAAACTTGAGGAATTCCTCCAGTTATGTGTGTGGATTCATACGAAATGGCACCCTATTCCATACATAGTGCATTATTTTTTACCAAAGCCCTATAGGCACTGGTCAAAAGTAGTGACATAAAAGGGAATAGGATACCATTTGGGACAAAACCAAAGTCTTGTTTTCTGGAGTAACTTGTGAGAAGTTCCACCAATGGCATGTTTAAAATATAATCTGTAGATGTTCAGCACAAACAAACCAGCCTCATTTAAAATGTCACACTTTATTCTTGGGGCTTGTTTGTGCTTCAGTAAACATGGGTTGGGTAAACATGTTATAAATATATTTAGTACTACTCATTAATGTGGTATTTTCTAAGATAATAATTTACCAGTAACTAGCTAACAAACATCAATAAGTGAGTAAGAAGCTGTCCCCTTTTTTCCTATTTTCAAAGAACAAGAAGAGACAGAAAGCCTGATGGCCCAGTTGAAAATCTGTCACCAGATTTTTGTTAATGTGAGCAATGAACTAATAAACTATTACTGTACATTCATAACAATGCAACAGTGGAAGGCAGAGCCTATTCATCTCTGTGGTGTGTGTGTGTTAAACTAATTGTCCAGCAGGTGGAGTGAAAGTAGATTACAGTAGGTTTGTTTGTGTGTGTGCGTGCGTGTACTGTATGTGCATGTGCATGTGCATTTACATGCTCATGTGTGTGTGTGTGTGTGTGTGTGTGTGTCTGTGTCTGTGTCTGTGTCTGTGTCTGTGTCTGTGTCTGTGTCTGTCTGTCTGTGTGTATCACATTCCATGAGCTCTGCCTTCATTAAGAAAACACTAATACCATTATCTCCCTCACCTCCAGTGAGTGACAGTGAAATCACCCGCTGAAGGCATGATGCCACACAGAGTAGCAAGGCTGAGGTTAGGGGCTCTGAGAACATGTGAACGTGTGTGTGTAAATATGTGCGAACGCGTTGGAGAATGTGTGTGAACGTGTGTGTCTAGGCCAGGATGAAAGGCAGCAACACATACCGCCAATGAGCGTCAGACTCACATAATTACCAGAGAAATTAGGTAGAAGAAGAGAGGAATAACAGTGATGGATTATTTTCCGCCGTCTCCCACTGGAGCAGGGGCTGCCTGACAGTCACAACACACACACACACACACACTCATCTACTCTGAGAATGGCACAGGTGCTGCCTCACATGAGGTCTGAACTCCACATCAAAAGGACACCTTTGACATCTCAGATAGCTCACAAACGATGATGCACAGAGATCTTTTGCCACTACAAAGAAAGAACAAAAGAACTGACATGAAAGAGAAGTCAATAAACATATGGCAATTAATAAAACATGTTTCTACTGAATTCACCACAAAGGTTGTTTTTTTACACACACACACACCCAACAACAAGTAACAAAAGAGAAAATCAACAGTTGAGTCAATAGTGATTGAAAAGTGTGTGGAAACATCCAGTGGAGTTTGTCATCCAGTAGAGTTTGTCAGGTCGGATTCCATGTGGCTGCAAAATTCCGTGAACTTTCCATAAATTCCCTGGTTTTCCAGAAATTCCAGATTTCCTGCTTATTCCCTCCTGATTCCAGGAATCCTCCAACTGGGATTTAGGAAAAAACAGGGAATTTATTGAAAGTTCACGAAATGTTGCAACCCTAGTGTTTCACGACCTGTGGTTTAGGGAGGAGACTAGATTAGGGCTACAATTATTCTATAGAGACTCAAGAGAGGTTTAGAGCAGTGGATTGCAGGGTACAAATTCATCAGATATATAGTAGGGCATGTAGCTATGTCTTGACCGGGAATAACGTCTGGTTCTACATATGAGCTGAGAGGAGCTAGTGTGTCCTCACACTGCCACCCACCCACCCAGGACTACACATACACCAGTGTACAGTTAGTTTGTGCTGTGCCCAGACCGCTGAGGACCATGTCTGTGTGTGTGCAGAGCCTCAAAGCAGTCAGAGGAAGTCAGAATGCTGTGTTACAGATGTGTCCCACGGCGTGTGTCTCTTCCAGTGTGAAGTGTCAGCCCAGGAATACCGACCAGAACACAGACACAGTTTTAAACACACTATAGAACACAACGAGGTCACTGAGGAAACCCATGCCATCTACTGACACTACAGTGGCAGCATACAGCAACATCAACATACAGTACCAGTCAAAAGTTTGGACACACCTACTCATTCAAGGGTTTTTCTTTATTTTTTCTATTTTCAACATGGTAGAATAATAGTGAGGACATAAAAACTATGAAATAACACATATGGAATCATGTAGAAACCAAAAAAGTGTTAAACAAATGAAAATCTATTTTATATTTTACATTCTGCAAAGTAGCCGCCCTTTGCCTTGATGACAGCTTTGCACACTCTTGGCATTCTCTCAACTAGCTTCACTGTCTTGAAGGAGTTTCCATATATGCTGAGCACATGTTGGCTGCTTTTCCTTCACTCTGCAGTCCAACTCATCCCAAACCATCTCAATTGGGTTGAGGTCGGGTGATTGTGGAGGCCAGGTCATTTGATGCAGCACTCCATCACTCTCCTTCTTGGTCAAATAACCCTTACACAGCCTGGAGGTGTGTTGGGTCATTGTCCAGTTGAAAAACAAATGATAGTCCCACTAAGCGCAAACCAGATGGGATGGCGTATCACTGCAGAATGCTGTGGTAGCCATGCTGGTTAAGTATGTCTTGAATTCTAAATAATTCACTGACAGTGTCACCAGCAATGCACCCCCACACCATCACACTTCCTCCTCCATGATTCAAGATGGGAACCACAAATGTGGAGATCATCCGTTCACCTACTCTGCGTCTCACAAAGACATGGTGGTTGGACAGATTTCCACCTGTCTAATGTCCATTGCTCGTGTTTCTTGGCCCAAGCAAGTCTCTTCTTCTTATTGGTGTCCTTTAGTAGTGGTTTCTTTGCAGCAATTCGACCATGAAGGCTTGATTCACGCAGTCTCCTCTGAACAGTTGATGTTGAGATGTGTCTGTTACTTGAACTCTGTGAAGCATTTATTTGGGCTGCAATTTCGAAAGCTGGTAACTAATGAACTTATCTTCTGCAGCAGAGGTAACTCTGGGTCTTCCTTTCCTGTGGCGGTCCATATGAGAGCCAGTTTCATCCTAGCGCTTTTTGGGTTTTTGCAACTTCACTTGAAGAAACTTTCAAAGTTCCTGAAAATGTCCGGATTGACTGACCTTCATATCTTAAAGTAATGATGGACTGTCGTTTCTCTTTGCTTATTTGAGCTGTTCTTGCCATAATATGGACTTGGTCTTTTACCAAATAGGGCTATCTTTGGTATACCACCCCTACCTTGTCGCAACACAACTGATTGGCTCAAACGCAGGGTGGCTACTTTGAAGAATCTGAAATCTAAAATATATTTTGATTTGTTTAACACTTTTTTGGTTACTACAGGATTCCATATGTGTTATTTCCTAGTTTTGATGTGTTCACTATTATTCTACAATGAAGAAAATAGTAAAAATAAAGAAAAACCCCTGAATGAGTAGGTGTGTCCAAACTTTTGACTGGTAATGTAAGTCAACACAAACCTTAGGGGCGGCAGGTAGCCTAGCAGTTAAGAGTGTTGGGCCAGTAACCAAAAGGTTACTTGTTTGAATCCCCAAGCCAATTAGGTGAAAAATCTGTTTAATGTGCCCTTGAGCAAGGCACTTAGTCATACTGCTCCTGTAATTCGCTCTGGATAAGAGTGTCTGCTGTAATGTAACTTGCAGGGAGCTGTCATTATAACAGCAGTACTGTATGCTTGAATATGTGCATTTCTGAGATGCAGAAAAGTTGAGACTGTTTAAACATTTCTAGAAACAGAGTGTGAAATGAAATAGCCATAATTCCACTCAACAGTGCTCATATGAGGGGCTGTTCTAATGACTGAGAGGTGTAAGTGGTGGTTATACAGTACTCTAACTACCCACGAGTTGTGGGGCATTGCTTTTCCAGGTGGTCCCTTTGAGGAGAGGGTGAAAATAGCTTTAGTCAGAGGTCAAGCGCCCCTCTCTCTCTCTTTACTCTGTCACTGTAAAACGTCTGTTGGCCTTTAGACACCACTGAAGGCTTTCCTGTGGGAGAGCGAGGCCCTTTCATTTGGTCTATGATACCCAGCCCAACAGACAAACAGAGATTGACACATTTGCCCTGTGCATGTATACCTGTGTGCAAGCGTGTACATGAATATTCTTCATAGCATGGTCTCACCATCCCAGCATTGGAAAGATAAAACTAGTGGGGTGCTCTAATGGGCTACCCAGGGACCAGTCACTATCTCTGGAGACACATAGTCTCAAAATGTCAAAATGCACACTTCCTCTGTTATTCTTTTTCAATATCATTAACTATAAACATAGATCCATACCAATTAAGACTAGCAGGCCATGTTCATAGGAATTGTATAAGACATGAGACACCAGCGATAGGAACGTTTTTGTAGACTACATTTGTTTACGTAAGAGTGTGTGTAGATTTGTATTTCTGTATTGTCCTCTAGCCAGACCACCCCACACAGAGACAAAGCAGTTGCAGCATGGCTGCCTGGCAGATGGTCTGCATTTGCACTTCTCTGCTGAAGGACTTGCTTAGCAACTCTACATAACTGTCCCAAATATAGACCAAAGACAAGGATGGAAAAGCACTGAGGCTTTTCAGTAAAAGGTCAACGTAATGGTAAAAGTTATGTTTAAAATAAACACCTTGTCCCATCTGTTTAATGGTGAGGTACTCTTACTTGTTCTAGGTATAGAAAACCAAAGTATGTAGATATATAAAACATTGTGTTCTATATGTATGGAAATGTGTGTGAATGTGTGTATGTGTGATCATTTGTGTGTGTGTATGTATCTGTTCATTTGTATGTGCGAGCGTGCGTGCGACTGTACATGCCTGTGTGTGTTTCTGTGTGATTGCGTACATGTGTATGTGTGAGTGTGTGTGTCTGCGTGCAAAAGTGTGTTTCGTGGATGTGTATTTTGTATGTGTAGCCCAACTTGGCCCTGAGTGCCACAGTGGCCCTAATCAGCGTAGCAACAACAGAGGGGCTAAAGCCTTAGTCTTATCTTCCACACAATCAGATTAGAGCGGATTGCTGCTACGCTAAGCGCTAACCACAAAGTAAAGCCCTGCCCGCCCCGGATCAAGATGATTTGATTAAAAATTCCTGATCATATTATCCTTTAAGCAGCATAAATTGTTTTATTCTTTTTTTTCCTTTTTTTCCCCGCATATTTATTTTTTAGCTCCTGAGGCGACATTAGAGAGAGATTGTCAAAATCTCTCCTCTTCACGTGCGCTTATTCGCCTCCCTCCATCCATCCCTCCCTTCCTCCATCGATCTCGCGCTCCTTCTATTCGCTGGCGGTTAGTTGTTAGTTCCAATGTTGGCCAGATGGGGGTGCCGTGCCCTGCTGTTCACGCCTAACCTACCTCCTCCACACCTAATCTCATCAAAATAAACATGCCAGCAGTTGTCAACTTTTCTGACCAGAGAGGTGGAGGTGGAGGGGAGATGGAGGCGTAGGGAAGCAGTGGAGGGAGACGCAGGGAGGCAAAGGGGGGAGAACGGAGGGCGGGAGGCGGAGGGGGCTCTGGAAACGGGTCAAGCTAATCATGCATATAATTGCATTTTGACATTTGAAGCTACTGGGACCAGACCTTTGGATATCAGGTTATCCTGGAAGCACTTAAGTGATTAACAAATGAAAATGCAGCTCTAAAACTTAATTAGATAAGATATTTGCCACATCACATCCAGGCCTGGGGGGAGGGGCTTGGGGGGGTGTCCCCTAATGGAAGGACCCGTATGTATGGTGATATAAAACATCACAGGAAGAGGACAGAAGATGGGATCTCACCTCTGAGCCAAGGTAGGCTCACCATGGTGTCGGCTACACACTGAACCTTAAGCTCAGCACTGATTCTCAATAAGCCTAACACACAACAGCATGCTAATGAAATGGTAATGCTAACACTTTGCTGTGGCTTTCTCTATCTGTCTCTCTCTCCATGAATCTCTTTGTCTCTCTCCCCATCTATCGCTCTCTCTTTGGACTAGGGCAATGACCCAGGTTGTTTTTCATTAAACAAGAGGAGAGGAAGTGAGAGAGAGAGAGAGAGAGAGCGAGAGAGAGCAAGAGAGATAGAGAGAGAGAGATCATTAGCCTAGCTTTGCTTTAACTTCCTTGTTTGCTCTTATGTCTAATTAATGTTATTACCATTCCCTGGTGGCCAAGTTAAAGAGAAAAATAAACATTTATCCTCTATTTTTATCAGCAAGCCCCTCTGGGCTGCGGAGAACCTCTCTCTCAGTTAAATGGTTGAGATTAAAGAAGTGGTAAACACCCAAGGGTCAGTAGCTAACAGCTAGCACTTAGCACCAGGGTTAAAAGAAGCAAAAACACATTAATACTGCTCTGTGGTGAAGCCTACATATATAAACTCAGCAAAAAAAAGAAATGTCCTCTCACTGTCAACTGCGTTTATTTTCAGCAAAAATTTGTAAATATTTTATGAACATAACAAGATTCAACAACTGAGACATAAACTGAACAAGTTCCACAGACATGTGACTAACAGAAATTGAATAATGTGTCCCTGAACAAAGGGCGGGTCAAAATCAAAATCAAAAGTAACAGGCAGTATCTGGTGTGGCCACCAGCTGCATTAAGTACTGCAGTGCATCTCCTCCTCATGGACTGCACCAGTTTTGCCAGTTCTTGCCGTGAGATGTTACCCCACTCTTCCACCAAGGCACCAAGGCACCTGCAAGGTCCCAGACATTTCTGGGGGGAATGGCCCTAGCCCTCACACTCCGATCCAACAGGTCCCAGACGTGCTCAATAAGATTGAGATCCGGGATCTTCGCTGGCCATGGCAGAACACTGACATTCCTATCCTGCAGGAAATCATGCACAGAACGAGCTGGTGGCATTGTCATGCTGGAGGGTCATGTCAGGATGAGCCTGCAGGAAGGGTACTACATTAGGGAGGAGGATGTCTTCCCTGTAATGCACAGTGTTGAGATTGCCTGCAATGACAACAAGCTCAGTCCGATGATGCTGTGATACACCGCCCCAGACCATGAAGGACCCTCCATCTCCAAATCGATCCCGCTCCAGAGTACTGGCCTCGGTGTAACGCTCATTCCTTCGACGATAAACGCGAATCCGACCATCACCCCTGGTGAGACAAAACTGCGACTCGTCAGTGAAGAGCACTTTTTTCCAGTCCTGTCTGGTTCAGCAACGGTGGGTTTGTGCCCATAGGCGACGTTGTTGCCGGTGATGTCTGGTGAGGACCTGCCTTACACCAGGCCTACAAGCCCTCAGTTCAGCCTCTCTCAGCCTACCGCGGACAGTCTGAGCACTGATTTTGCGTTTCTGGTGTAACTCTGGCAGTTGTTGTTGCCATCTTGTACCTGTCCCGCAGGTGTGATGTTCGGATGTACCGATCCTGTGCAGGTGTTGTTACACGTGGTCTGCCACTGCAAGGACGATCAGCTGTCCGTCCTGTCTCCCTGTAGCGCTGTCTTAGCCGTCTCACAGTACGGACATTGCAATTTATTGCTCTGGCCACATCTGCAGTCCTCATGCCTCCTTGCAGCATGCCTAAGGCACGTTCACGCAGATGAGCAGGGAACCTGGGCATCTTTGTCCTAAGTTTTCATAACTGTGACCTTAATTGCCTACCGTCTGTAAGCTGTTAGTGTCTTAACGACCGTTCCACAGGTGCATGTTCATTAATTGTTTATGGTTCATTGAACAAGCATGGGAAACAGTGTTAAAACCCTTTACAATGGAGATCTGTGAAGTTATTCGGATTTTTACGAATTATCTTTGAAAGGCAGTGTCCTGAAAAAGGTTTCTTTTTTTTGCTGAGTTTAGATACTCACTATAGGACGAGTTTGCTACTGTGATATGGTGTGTCACTGCTTTCATATACTGGTTCAACTAGAAGTCAGAACCAGGACTAAAATGAGAAAAAACACATACTGTATTGTGTTGCTATGCGACGTATGTTACATCATCAAATCATTACCATTGGGAAACGTAATGTGTGACGGGTAGACTAATGTTCTGTTAGAAGGTGATCACTGGTTTAATTTAACTAGTATAACACTGTGATGACACTAACACACTAGCACACATACACTACCGTTCAAAAGTTTGGGGTCACTTGTTTTTGGGGTCCTTGTTTTTGAAAAAATATGTGTTCATTAAAATACCATCAAATTGATCAGAAATACAGTGTAGACATTGACTATTGTAGACAAATGACTATTGTAGCTGGAAACGGCAGATTTTTGCTGGAATATCTACATAGGTGTACAGAGGCCCATTATCAATAACTGTGTTATTGGCATGTTGTGTTAGCTAATCCAAGTTTATAATTTTAAAAGGCTGATTGATCATTAGAAAACCCTTTTGCAATTATGTTAGCACAGCTGAAAACTTGCCCTGATTAAAGAAAACATACAAATGGCCTTCTTTAGTTGAGTATCTGCAGCATCAGCATTTGTGGGTTCGATTACAGGATCAAAATGACTAGAAACAAATAACTTTCTTCTGAAACTCGTCAGTCTATTATTGTTCTGAGAAATGAAGGCAATTCCATGCAAGAAATTGCCAAGAAACTGAATATCTCGTAGTGTCCAGTTTACCCACCTAGTCAGAATTGACCAATGCAATATTTGATTCTAGTTTCAAACTAAAAACAGTCAACCACTACTAACCCTTACATGTTCTCTTTGCCATAGATGTATTGTAGGTCTGGTCTGTTTATACCAGTGGGAGGGTGTGGTTCTCCCTGTGTCTCTACTGTATGGCCTAAATGGAGTCCTGTCTTGGCCTGTCCTGTCCAGGCTCTTACCTGGTGTTCAACACTTCTGGTTCTCTCCACATGCTGCTGAGAGCCAGCCAGCTCCTGAACACGATTAGCTACTTTTCCACTTTACTTATTCATGGCCAACTTACCCCCTGAGCGCTGAGGCCACCATTCAGCTACCTCCGTATCTCTGCCCCTGTCTCTATTGTTGTTCCTTAGATACAGACCCTCTCCCAACTAGCTTCAGCAAGGACTCCAGTTCCTATTACTGCGCCATGAGGCCCTCTCCTGCACTGAAGGGTCTCTCCTCCATCAAGCGGCCCACTCCAACTACAAGGGGCCCCTTTACTGCACCGCTGCACTCCTGCACCAGTGGACCCCCTGATGCACCAGGGAGCCTGCTCCTGCGCCACTGGGCCCAATAGTGCTGCACCCCGAAAACCAATTACTGCACTAGTGAGCCCGCTGTGGCATCAAAAGGGTCTCAGTTTGGTGGGGTTCCTGTTCCTCTGGTTTGTTTCATCTTAAGCTTGTGGTGTAAATAATTAATATTTATCTCTCTTTCGATTCTAAAAGAATGAGAGAGAGAGAGAGAGAGAGAGAGAGAGAGAGAGAGAGAGAGAGAGAGAGAGAGAGAGAGAGAGAGAGAGAGGTGGAGCATCTTGTCCTGTCCTGTTCTGTCCAATCAGGGGATCGCTAGCCTGTTATTTAGAATTCAGCCATTTTGGAACAGTCAAGGCCCCAGGGACGAGAGATTGACTGCAGGGAAAAAGGGACATGACTGGTGACATCTTGTCTTAGTGTATGTGTTGTGCTGTACTATCCATTCATCCCTGTACTAACACTCAGGTCCCACACTACATGTATCAATCCTATTTCCCTAGTGTAGGATTAGAAAGGTGACCTGCAACAATACTGTATCAAGGCTGTAACTACCAACACAAACAATAACTGAACATCAATTCAGAAAGTAATAAGAAATTTGAACACTACCCCAACACTGTGAAGCTGAAATGTACAAATCAAGTTCCATTTAAGGTGTTCCTCTAAATGAAGGTAAGTTAAGAGGGGCAGTAACAGCAGCTATAACAGCAGGCTTCGTCTACTATTCAAGTCTAGTGGGCCCGTCCAGAGCTGCTGCTGCTGCTCCTGCTGCACAGAGGCTGTGATGAAGACACAGCTCCGACAGACGCCCCAGACCATGTCTCCATTTACGCCCCGCTCCCCGGGACAGGAGCCGTCAGTCGGAGAGGGGCGATAAGAGGGGTGAGAGGGGCGAGGGGAGCATGGGGCCCAGCTGTCAGCTCACTACAATCACATATGGCCGGGTGTCCTGGCTGTGCTGTGTTAAATGACAGGGAGCCCTCCTCCTACACACACACCTTGCCACATACACACACCTTACCACACACACACCTTACCACACACACACCTTACCACATACACACATCTTACCACACACACACCTTGTCACATACACACACCTTGCCACACACACACATGTTCACAGACATTACGTAGACACACACACATATTGCCACATATACATATGCATGCAGAAACACACACACATTCTTAAGCAGGCCTCCTCATCTCCTGCATTTTGCATAGGTGACACTCTTCATTATTCAAAGCTTCTTTCTGGGGATGTGGCGTGCACATCGAGAGGTGACATGCACTCTCTCCAAACAAGGTACACCTTAATTATGCATGCTCAGACTACAGGCATTGCATTTCTGTGTGTGTGTGTGTGTGTGCACATGCGTAGATAGCACCTGCGAGACACCATACAAAAGCCCATCTTGAACATGAAAAAACATCTTCATTTTGAAGATAATAGGTACATATGGCAAGTGAAGTCAGCTGAATGAAGCTGCAGTACAGCATGTGGCGGGTGCAATATGCTTGAGCAACACAAAGTTGACGTTAGGTAAGCGTTTCCTCAATGTGATGACAAGATACACCATGACACACAGAGATCCCACCTGACCCTCCTCTACTCACAGCCAACTACAGCACCGTGCTGTTCGCCACAAACACACCTCCATTATTGTTGTTTACGTAGTCTATTTATCCGCATGACAACACTTCAAACCTCACAGCAGCTCCCCGAAGACACAGCAGTGATGAAACAATTAAAAGACAGACGAGAGGGATCCTCTTCCTCCATTCCCCTCACTCTGTATGAACACAGACAGAGCAGAACACAGTAGGCTTTAATTTAGAAGATTACAGCAGATTACAACTCCCATTGATGTTCAGGACTGCATGACTCCTTTAGACGTAAGGGGGGTGCTGTTCTGTTGTGAGAGTCGCCAGACAACACTCTGCATTAGAACAGTGGTTCCCAAACTGTATGTCACATTAACCCATAGCCACACTATGTCAGCAGGCAGCACATTAACCCATAGCCACATTATGTCAGCAGGCAGCACATTAACCCATAGCCACACTATGTCAGCAGGCAGCACATTAACCCATAGCCACACTATGTCAGCAGGCAGCACATTAACCCATAGCCACACTATGTCAGCAGGCAGCACATTAACCCATAGCCACACTATGTCAGCAGGCAGCACATTAACCCATAGCCACACTATGTCAGCAGGCAGCACATTAACCCATAGCCACACTATGTCAGCAGGCAGCACATTAACCCATATCCACACTATGTCAGCAGGCAGCACATTAACCCATAGCCACAGTATGTCAGGCAGGCATCACATTAACCCATAGCCACACTATGTCAGGCAGGCAGCACATTAACCCATAGCCACACTATGTCAGGCAGGCAGCACATTAACCCATAGCCACACTATGTCAGGCAGGCAGCACATTAACCCATAGCCACAGTATGTCATGCAGGCAGCACAGGGGTGTAGCAGGACAGGGATTTTCAGCTTGATTGGGTTTTCATCTTGGAGTAAAGAGATGCATTATTTATTTCCTAGCTACCTTGCATGTGTTGCTGTTTGGGAGGGGGGTGTGAAGAAGGGGGGATAGAAGGCTGTATGTGTGTGTGGTTGGATGCTCTCCTGTTTGTGTGATGCCTGAAAAGCCCATCAAACGGTAAATACTTTTGAGTATTCTACCTTTCTCTTGATGCAGAATAAAAACAAGCTTTAGGGTCAGAGAGCAGCCCTCCCAAAAGTGAAATTCCACCAATTATTCACGGGAGATCCACAGCGGGCGCTCTGCTCCGGCTCCGCTCAGGGCAACATGTCCGCATCCTTCACTGGGCAGAGGAGACTGACAGCCCCATTATAAATGGCCCGCGTGACAGATAAATATTTCAACACGCAAATAAATAAAGGATGCCTGGCGTTTTCCCTCTGAATGGCTTTTCACAGCCGACTGCCCACGCCCGCTCGCCCCGGGATCTTCTGTCTACCTTTCACCTACACCCTACCTACCCCCATCGCACCCCCCCACTCCCCCCCACCCTCCACCCCACCCCAGTCTCGACACCCCCCGAAAGAGCCAAACCTCTTCTTTTTCCACCCTCCCTGGGGGCCCCTGACTCCTCTACCTCCCCTCCTGGCCCTGCCTGCCAACATCACACAGGTAACGCCCTGCTCCCCTTCTCAGGGTACAAAGAAGCAATTCATGTGTGTGTGGTGGGACAGTATGTGGAAGGAAGGCCTCTCCATTGTCGAGCCACAGCTCACACTCCGTAGACCTTTGTTACCCAGTACAGTAATGTGTGGAATACATGTCCAATTTTAATGACTTTCTTTTGTAATGTAATGCTACCTATGAGGTGATTACAGAGCGAGCCTCTCTGGGGATGTGTAAAAATAATACATTTCATTTAATACTAGATAAATTGTATTAAATGTCTATGGTATCTAATAGGTATGGCTAAATGTCTCTCCTCCGTTCTTCTCTGCACTTTCTTATGGATTACCTCGCTGCTGTGGTTTATTAGGACTCTCTCCATCCCTGAGGAACTGAGGTGTGATAATTCAATTAGAAAGGCAATTATGGGATGTTGGTTGGTGTGGTTACCATCTAGGAGAGGGCCAGATGGGAGTCTATCCAACTACCTTCCTCCAGCGATGAGAGAGAGAGAGAGAGAGAGAGAGAGAGAGAGAGAGAGAGAGAGAGAGAGAGAGAGAGAGAGAGAGAGAGAGAGAGAGAGTCACTCCAGTCTCTGAGGAGGTATGTATACTGGGAAAGATAGGAACTAAACATGAGATGGGACTTTCAATCTTTCAGATCAGCCTCCAGAAATGTAAAAATGTGAAGATCAGCAGCATCCCCAAATATAAAACAGCAGTATCTGATAAGAGTACAGATGCTCCAATGCCTTAGACGGTTCAACACACAGTCTGCTAGCACACTAAGGAATAGGAGTGCTGACTGAGACCAATGGATTCTTCCTTCAATGGCAGTGGTGTGTATAATATAAGAAGACGATAAGAGATAAAGAGATAAACAAGTGAAAATACGCAAAATCAGGCGCAAACACAAACAATGACACCAAAAACACAAAATACACTCATATATACAGTAATGGCATTAATTGAGATACATTCAGGCATCTGACAAACACAGTTTCTAGCTAGAACTGGGCCATGTAAACAGGGGTTTGAGCAGTGGACAAGGGTTAGGGTATTGTGGTCTTTCCTACACAGAGCAGGCCTGGTCTACAGAGACCACTACTCTTCACACAGTGGGACTAATCGGCAGAACAGACAAAACCCATAAGAAATACAGGACGCACTCTAGTCTCTCTCTGGATCTCTCTTTCTCTCTCTCTCTGCTTCTCTCTGTCTCTTGTGTCCTAACAAAAACCATGTTGAGCGGCGTTAGCATAGAGATAAAAAGAACACTCCAATATTAATGGTGCTGTGCTTTGTTCTGGGAGCTGCGTAGGGGAGAGACATGACATCCCGAGACTACAGGAGGAGGATCCCAGGCAGCCCAACCCAGCCCCAGCCAGGTCTGCTGCTTCATTAAGAGAGAGATGGAGGGTGTCTCTATAGAGAAATATATAGAGGCTTTCCCTCTCCACGGAGAACCACTGGGTCGGCCCCTCTATGCCTCCCCCTCCCTTTCTCCCCCTCTATCTCCATCCCTGCCTCCCTTTCTCTTAATTTCTCTCCCCATCCCCTTCACTCTTCCTGCCTTTCTACCCCAGGTCTCTCCCTGCCCTTTATTCTCTCTTGTCCTCCTCTCCTCCCCTGTAGTCAGGTCCCAGTTTGGCTTGCTGCTCTCCTGGGTGCTGTGTGTTGTTCTAGTTAATGTTCCTCCAGGTGAGGAGCTCTGAGCTCAGAGAAAACTGCCAGCCTCACTCTGTAGCTCCGTGGCTCGACGGTAAACAAGCAGGGCCTGAGCGCCACGGGCAACTCATAGCTTTACCCTGGGAGACTGTCTTTGTGAGGGAAAACACTACATATTTAGACAAATGTTGGAATTATGCCGGGCTGCACCGGGCTCACATATACCACTGGGAGGGTCCAGCCCTCTCTTCTTGTCTTGTTCTCGTTTTCTCTCTCATACCTCTCTTCTCCTTCTCGTTCTCTCCTCCCTCAGAGAGAGAGATGATCAAACTATGAAGAGTGGACACACTCAGTCCAACCTGAAACACAGCTCTAGAGAGAGCAGAGAGAGAAGGAGAGGGAGCGAGGGAGAGACAAAGAAAGAGTACCCACTCTCCCAAACCTCTTCATTCCCATCTCTGAATACAAGCACTGAGCTGTTTTAGCGGAATAGGGAATTAGTTATTGAGAAAGTCAGTAAGTACAAGACTGAAGAGGTAGAGGAAATGTTTGTATCTTGGTTCTGCTTGTATTGAACAAAAAAAATAACAAAGTGGGTCGCTAAAGCCAAGTTTTGGGGTTGTCGTATTACTTGTCTTCTGACTTGTATGTAAAAAGACTACATGTGAATTTGCTTCAATACGTTTAAGCACAATTTTTAACAACAGTAACTTCAAAAAACAGCTAACTTCCTACTAGCCTGTCCTGCCAGATAAGCTATGAATGGAGAAGCCTGCAGATGTCGTGTACAATTCAAAGTCAAGTCCACTCCTTCTGTCAGTAGAGATCTGTGGCTTAGTTCACCTTTCAGTCATTAACACCTGGTTATTAACAACAGACACAATTGACAGCTGCGTTGGTGACATCAACAGAATAATCTATTATTCCTTCTGAATATCATCCACTGAGCTCTAGAGTGATGTCACCATAGCTCCCACACACAACACAAACATCCCTCAGTCACACACACACCCCTCTCTCTGCATCAAAAGGCATGCATGTGCGGCTCAAACAAACAAATGTGCAGATGAGGTGCTACGAGCCCTAAACCCCTTTATTAACTGTGGTGCTGTAGATCCAGCAGAAGTGTCTCCCCAAACACTCCCTGCCTGTATGAAAACCTTTAAATCCTTGTCCCAGGCCCTCACAGCTCCTCCTGGACCCTCTCAGGCCCACTCAAAGGCCAGCGCAATCTGTTAGCCGCCCTGTTCCCGTCTGGGCCCGGCTGACATGGAGTCTTGTCTGCCATTGTCCCATAGACTCCAACTCCTCTCTGAGGGCCTGGCCCGCGACGCCCGGGCCAGCCAGCCCCAGCCTTAGCTTCAGGCATTGATTAAATATGCACCTTCCAGTCGCCATGAAACCACACCACCCAGCTAATCTCATCAGAGGCCAGGGACCAGGGACCTCCACATATGTAAATCTACATCTGTTCCCCTTCAAAGGGAGAGAGGGGAGATTCTCCTGGATTAGCCCCACACACAAGCGCCTCCTTCTATCCCCGCCTCCCCCATCCTCCCCCTTCCCGCCTGGACCCCGCCACCAATCAAGGATAGAGAATCATACACACACGCAAACACACAACACCTTGACAACTCCCTGACTTTCTCATCCAACCCCCCAAACCCCCCCCCCCCTCACCCCCACCCTAAGTCCTACACACACAGACACCCTCCTTTCTCAATTAGCTCAATAGTAAGAGATGGCGAAGAAATGGCTCTTTGTGTCAATGCTTAGTGTTTTCCTTTGTGGCATGTGATGGAGGCTAGGGCCCTACAAGCCTGCCGCTTGCCTTAGGGCTATTGCTGGGACTGGGTGACTGAGGCTGGTGGGAGAGGTGGAGGGGGTAGGCTCCTCATGGCCCAGGGAACTGGCACAACACGGAGAGGAGACATCCAGACTGCCTTAAGATATCATTATACACCTCTCCAACATGGGATTAGTGTGTTCTGTTATTGGGGTGCTGCCATGAGAGGGTCTGGGAAGAGAGACAGCTTCATCAAGCAGCACCAGAGACTGGGAGAGATGGGTTATACCTCTGTTTCAATGCCAACATCATCTTCCCGGGGGCAGCATCCCCTCCAGTACTGTGAACAGTCTCCCGTACTGGAGGTCTATTCAATGTGTTTGTTATGCGCTAAGAATCTGTACTTCTTTCTTCATTATTTCCAACCATAAATCCTTCACTCAGGTGAAGAGGAGAGGGAATGAATGAAATAACTCTTACCTCTCTCTAGTTTATCAATCCATCTTTTGTTATCTATCCTCAGACTACCACACCAAGACCCTTATCAATCCATCTGTTTGGATAACGCACCTAAAACATTTCTTCCATGAAGCAAGCCTAGGGGGACAGCAGTACGGACGTAGACTCTCTAGGAGAGATGACTGGCATAAATCTACTGTGTGCTCTGTATGGGTCATAGTCATGGAGAAACAATGCAGTCCTGTGTTACCCTGAACATACACTCTACCAGCTACATCAAACACTGTCTATGTGATAGAGACACACCTGCACACTGTGTCAAAATGGAAAGAGAAACAGAATGGTGTTGCTGCTCACTATGTGGTGGCAGTGGTAACTCCTGAGAGAATCTATCCCACAACAAAGGAACAATGTGAACACGATAAAGTGCTCTGATGATCTGCATCTTTGGTGTAATCTGACACAGATGATGTAGACATTTAAATTCGTAGGGATTTTCAACATCAAAATGTTAGCAGGGAAAATACAAGCTCAAACGTGTTCATCCAAGAGAATTACACTAGGCAATGACAGTATAACACAAACCCATCTGACATTACACGGTGGCTACACACAGAGAGTGGTGTAAACGTGGTAGATGAGGCGATTTGCATGTTTAATTAAGATATCATCCAGCACAACAAGAGAGCTAGAGCCTAAAGCTGCAGAGTCAACAGCCTCTATAATAACACACAGATCCCTCTGGTCAGGAGAGGGGGAGGGGAGGGAGTCAATAATACACTGAAAGAGGGAGGGAGGGGGCTAGTCACTAATACACTGAAAGAGAGAGCGCAAATCTTTTCATTAACACCCTGTGAAAGGCACATTCACACTCCAGCCCAGTAATTAAGACAGGGCTCACTCACCACAGTGGATGCTATCAGGGACATGGAGAGAGAGAGAGACTTTTGTTTATGATTTATTTCACTTGCTTTCACAATGTAAACATATGTTTCCCATGCCAATAAAGCTCTTTGAATTGAGAGAGAGAGAGAGAGAGAGAGAGAGAGAGAGAGAGAGAGAGAGAGAGAGAGAGAGAGAGAGAGAGAGAGAGAGAGAGGAATATCTGCCTCCCTCTCTTTCTCTTAAATCAGTTTGATTTAAAGTCACTCTGTGGAGTGGTTACCAGTCAGTCAGTCAGTCCAGCAGAGCAGTACAGGCCTCATTACCTCTCCCCTGGCTGGCATCATTGTTCAGGCCCTGTTTGAAATCCACCAAAGCAATGGAGATTTGCTTTAATCCGGTCCATCAAAGGTAACACAGGCGCTGTGGTGGTGACGCTACGCCTCTGGATTAGGCCATGACAGAAAGGGAGGAGGGAGGAGGGAGAGAGGAGAGGGGGGAGGGAGGGAGAGAGGGGACCCAGTCTGGATTTTATTGAACCATTTTGAATTCACACTGTGACATGTCTCACGTCTCAGGCACACTAGAGATGACACTTCCTGTCTCTATTTGAATAATCTGGAGGGTTTTAGGTTACATAATTATGCCATGACAATTTGGGCATGTATGTCAGAGTGCGGTAGGCAGGCAGGGAAGAAGCCACAAGCCAGTCTCCCTGCCTTCACTAAGCTTATATAGGGACAGGGATAAGTGCCAGGCAGTGTCCTGGCCTAGTCTACTCCACCAAGTTGCTAGGGCTGATTTGGATCAAATTTGCAATTCATAACAACCTTTTTTGAAAATAATATTTTCTCTCTCATGAATACAGAATTGGGGGAGGTAGTGCTGTATTGCACAGGTGACAGTAGTAGTAAAGAGAGCTCATTTTGTGGTGGATGTTGTGGTTGACTGGGGACAAAGAATGATAGGATGGGGTCTATGGGGAGAGAATTTCTCTCTCTCTGTCTGTCTCTCTGTCTCTCTGTCTCTCTCTCTCTCTCTCTCTCTCTCTCTCTCTCTCTCTCTCTCGCTTCCCCCTTTTCTCGCTCTTGCTTTCTCTCTCTCTTTCTCTCTCTCTTTCAATTCAATTCAAAGGGCTTTATTGGCATGGGAAACATATGTTTACATTGCCAAAGCAAGTGAAATAGATAATAAATAAAAGTGAAATAAACTATGTAAAATTAATAGTAAACATTACACTCACAAAAGTTCCAAAGGAATAGAGGCATTTCATATGTCATATTATGGCTATATCCAGTGTTGTAACGATGTGCAAAAGGGAAAATAAATACAAATAAATATGGGTTGTATTTACAATGGTGTTTGTTCTTCACTGGTTGACCTTTTCTTGTGGCAACAAGTCACAAATATTGTCACATCCATACAGTGATGCTAGAGCCAGCACTGACTGTGGAAAGTTATGTCATGTCTGGATGACCACACACCAATTTAGGATGAGGCTGCCACAGTATCTCCTATAAAAAGTGTATGTGTATCCTTGACAGCTCTGATAAAAGGCATGCTAAGACACACACTTTTATCACTGTCTTATCTTTAAAAAAAACATGTTTTCTGGAGAAACACCTCTTGTCTGAAAGGGTACTTTTCTGTCCAATCTCAGCATGACCTTTGAGCTTGGGTTCACATAAACAACATCACTCTGGTCATGGATATTCATGACAAGACTCACAACGTAACACTCTTAGAAATGGTAAAAATATCCCATCAATAGCAAATAGAGACAATTATCTGTTTTATTCATTTTCAAAACATCCAAGAACACTAAAAAGATATCCAGTCTATCAATCTGGGATCATAGTGTTGACACATTGTTTAGATACTGAATATGTGTTGTGTGTTGATTCCTGGCGTGTTTATGACGTGTAGAACATTAAAACATGAGCTCTGTGATGTCCTCCCCAGCTGGGTCCTGTCGTCCCAGAAGCCTTTGCCATGGTCAAGCCCCAGTGACACCGAGGCTCCCATGGGACTTCGGAGTGGAGGGAGAAGGGGGTGAGAGGCAATGAGAGGAGGTGAGGAAGCATGAGGGAGAGAAGGGTGACAGGGCGATGAGAGGGGGTGAGAAGGAGGGTGGGGGTATTTGAAGGGGGTGAGAGGTGTGGGTTTGGGGGCCCTGGGGGGCCCTGGTCCCAACGAGGGGAGCCAGGTTAAGCCAGTTAAGGGCATTAGACCTCCAGGCTGATGAAAGGGGGCCCTCCCAGATCAAATTGAGGTAAATCTGCCTCATAATCCGCCCCACAAAAGGAGTTTAGACTTGGCCATTGTGTTGGCCAGGGTAAACAGGGGTCTGTGCTATAAGCCATCACTGAGGACAAAGACAGGGAGCTGGGAGCTAAGGCAGTCATCTTACCCCAGTGGGTCATGTTAGCACACGGATCACAGGGTTAGACACACTGACACGGATCAAGCAACAGAACAGGCCTCAATATCACAGCACCACCACAACTCTCTCCTAGATTGTAGTCACCTGCAAGATCTAGAAACTCTAGACAGTCTGCTGAAGGGGCGCTTTCATGCCCTCTCCTCTCCACTGCTTTTACACTCCGGTACTTTACTGTCACAGCGTAAAAGGATTGTTATTGCATTGTGTTAGTAGGACAACTGACAGATCAAGCCTCAGTCATCCGTTCACCATGAAGCCAAAGGGTAATTTCCCATATGGCCATGTCAGTTTCAGCAGCTTGTGCTTTGAACACAGAGAGAGGATAACAGAGAAGAGAGAGCAGCTTTCAGAGTGGCCGCTAGCTTGCTGTTTCATCCCCACTAATGACTCTAATGGAGGCAGCATCAAACCCGTCACACCTCAGCTCAACCTAACACAATAAATATGTGTTACATTAGGTTCCATCAAGGCCTCACAGTCCCAGCCCCCGAGGGCAGGAAAACAACCCTACACCCCATGGGCCTCATTTAACACTTACCTGACAACTATATTAGAACACGTTCATTTTCTGACCTGGTTCAAATTATCGGAAAAGAAAAACAAAAAACTTTTCTACACCCTTCATTTGCTCCAAACGGGTTGTTTTTCTCTCCCCGGAGTTAAGAAAAGAAAGTTTGACAAATGTGTGTGAAAGACGCTAAAGAAGGTGTCAGGTACCATTACTGTCATGGTCCACACACACACACCGACCGACTGAGAAGATAAGCCTGTCAGGCAGGAGCGGAAGAGAGAGAGGGGGACAGAGACAGACGAAGCAGAGAGAGAGGTAGAGAAAGAGAGAAAGAGAGAGAGAGAGAGAGAGAGAGAGAGAGAGGGGGCAGAGACAGACAAAGAGAGAGAAGCAGAGAGAGAGGCAGAGAAAGAGAGAAAGAGAGAAAAAGAGAGAGAGAGAGAGAACAGCCCAGAGTCTTCAGTCTCTAGTAATTATCAGTCAGGGAAACCATAACATTGTTCACACAACACAGGAATGCAAAAACAAAGGTTCCATTCAGTGGTGTTAACACCAAGGTGTTTCCATAAAGCTGGTCGTTTTGTCATCTGAGACACGCTGAATTAAATGAAAGATAACCACCGCGGGCAACCAAGTGCTTCTTCCGTCTCTCAGGAGCCCTGCACGGCACATTTAGGATGGTTGAGGTGTGTGTGTGTGTGTGTGTACAAGTAATGAAGTTTGCTCCTGTGTCAGACAGTTGGACACAGTGTTATCAGGCCCAGTCCTGACATAGTCTCTAACCATGTCGCCTCAGTGTGTGTGCTTCCAGACTTTGTACTGGGTTATTGATTGTTAGCTGTGGGCTCCTGTAGATAAACTGTAAGCTGTGTATGTACTGTGTGAGTGCGTGTGTGTGCGTGTATCCTGTCAGAAGGGTTGGGGCTGTGCTATGATGAATAAGCAGGCTGAAGCGAGCCAGAAGGAGCTGCTGTCAGTCTCTCCCTCTCCCTCTCCCTCTCCTCTCCTCTACTCTTCCCACCTCTCCTCCCCTCTCTACAACAGCACAGTAACAGCCTGGGGTTATGATGGCGTGCCAGCACTTTAGGAGCAGAGCATTTGACTGCTTCACCTCCTAATCGTGTCTCCTGTGGGCAGCTATCTCTAGGAAGACCTCCTCCTCTTTCTCCTCTTCCCCCTTCCTTTACTCCTCGTCTTTCTCCTCCCTCTCCTCCTCTCCTACCCCCTCCTCATCTCCCACCTCCTCTTCCTCCTCCTCTCCCACCTTCTCCTCCTCTTCCTCTTCCTCCTCCTCCTCCTCCTCCTCCTCCTCCTCCTCCTCCTCTCCCACCTCCTCCATTCCCTCTTCCTCCTCCCTCTCCTCATCCTATGCCTCCTCCTCCTCTCCCACCTCTTCCACCTCCTCCTCTGCCTCCTCCCTCTCCTCTTCTTCCTCCTTCTCCTCCCTCTCCTCCACTCCCTCTTCCTCCTCTTTCTCTTCCCTCTCCACCTCCTTCTCCTTCTCCTCCTCTCCAACCTCCTCCACTCCCTCTTCTTTCTCCCTCTTCTCCTCCCTCTCCTCATCCTCCTCCCTCTCCTTCTTCTCCTCTTTTTTCAGGGCTCTGTTCTACATTTGACTCTACCCAAGTGGCGCAGTGGTCTAAGTCACTGCATCTATACTGACAGTGACAGTCTGGAAAAGGGCTCCCAAGTGGCGCAGTGGTCTAAGTCACTGCATCTATACTGACAGTGACAGTCTGGAAAAGGGCTCCCAAGTGGCGCAGTGGTCTAAGTCACTGCATCTATACTGACAGTAACAGTCTGGAAAAGGGTTCCTGGGTGGCGCAGCAGTCTAAGACACTACATCTCAAGAGGTGTCACTGCAGTCCCTGGTTCAAATCCAGGCTGCATCATATATAGCTGTGATTGGTAGTCCCATAGGGCACTGCGCAATTGGTCCAGCTGGGGTAGGCTGTCATTGTAAATAAGAATTTGTTCTTAACTGACTGGCCAGGTTAATCACATTTAAAAAAATACTGTACGCACTCAGACACATCTGTAAGAAAAGAGAGAGCTAGGCCAATCTGCTGCACTTACACAACCTACCTGTGAGCAGAGTTGTGGTTGTGGATTGGACATCCCATGATAATGGCAAAAAAGAGCACTACAAACCTAATCCTGTTCCCAGACATGTCAAACTTGGCCTTTGTTAGCCAATACAGAAAGACCGGTGCATAGGAGTTGGCTTAATCTACCAACCAATCATCTCACAAATAACGCCTTGCAGTTGTGTGATTCACAAAAATTAAATGATGCCAAATACTTTAGGCAAATGTCTCTCACTCCCATAGAATGATATGGTTCCTCCCACTATGGAAAACTTTGAATCGTTGATATCCCAGTTTTATATGTACTGTGTGCAATAGCCTGGGGACAAGGTTACTAACAAACCCCTCAATGGAATGACCATATGTTTACCTCTTATAAAGTTATTACCACTTTCAGTCAAGATGATGAAGTTTCCCACCCTGCAGGTAACATTCCATAAATTATCTTAATTTAATCCTATTCTGTGTTTTAATACCTGTAATGTCTCCATATGATTTTCTCCTCTCCCTGTAATGTGCTATATTAAACCTTTTACAGGACACATCTGTGTGGAGAGAGAGGACAGTGTATGCTTGGTGAAATGACATTTCCATACATAAAACCTCTACAGGAGTCACAGTCCTCAGGGTGTAATACATGTTCCAGCACAACACTATCAGGACTAAACTAAAATGGCACCTGTCTTTATTTAACCTGAATGAGTCCCACAGCATGAAGGTAGAATGAAGCTCTTCCACAGACTGCCCTGCCTAGTGGTAACTAGGGCCTACAGTCCACCTCTCCACTCTGGAACCAGGAAGTATGTAACTAGGAAGTGAGAAACACATTATAGCAGGGTGACTAATCATTCTTAACACCGTCTCCTCCTCCGGTTAATGTGGCGGCGCAGCAGCTATTTCCTCCACTGTTTGGATAGCGCTCCTGTCTAGTGGTGGAGCTGTATAGGTACAGTACAGGCTAGGACACACACACAGACATTTTGTTTCCATAACAGTGAGAGGGAGGAAGCCTGTGTAGGCTCCTAGGTCACATATTCCTCTGTGGCTTGTTGCTCTGAGCATTGCTGAACCCACCCATTTATTTTGGTTTGTCCTAAACTATATTTATCTCCCTCCTGACAAGTGGAACTCCAAAAAGAACATGATTAAAGAGAAAAGGCAAATGTCTCTGCCTGATCCTAAGAAGTATACATACCACCCCATCATTTAGATTGATTTAGTTCTGATCACCTTCAAATGGCAACATGAAAGCAAAACTAACAGGAAAAATTGTCTGGGTTCATGCAGACGGGGCTCAAAAGGACTGCACACACACACACGCACGCACGCGCGTAAATAACAATCTGAAATTCTAAACTAAAACATAAAACACTAAAAGGAACGATATGAAAGAGTCTTCCCATGTGAGTAAATGATGTGTGACCTATCCATGTTGTTCACACAGGTTAAAGCCATTACATCAATCTGGATACCACATGTAACAAAGACAGACGTTCTTCTGTCATTGGCCTGGAGCCCATCTACACCCTGTTCTCTCATTGGATTAGCGAGTGTTAACAACCGCCTTTCCTATTGGTTCTCAGCATGGCAAGACCCAGTTCTCCGATTGACCCACAATGTTCCAGCATGATCTGAGAAGCCAGAGGAATAATGTTTGGTGTTGTGACAAGTAAAGACAAAGTTCCTGTGATCTATTCAGTGTTGATTTGTCCATGTAATGCTTGTAATGGTTAAGGGTAAGAATAGAAAGAATTCAGCTACTCAGGCTGCTTTGCACACATGCATACACACAAACACCTTCACACGCAAACACCTTCACAGAACATTCCCCTCTAATCTCACACACAGCCACATCTGAAAATGGGAGCTAGCTGTCTAGCTGTCTGGCTGGATCAGTCTGTTCTCCCTGGTCAACAGTCATGGGTCAGATCATATCTGGCTTCTGCCTGTGTTCTTGTTTCTCTTTAAACTTTATAGGTACAATCTGGGATCTGGGAATCTGTTCAAATGCTTTAAAGTGGCATGTTGTTTGAGAGAAGAAAGACCTTGTCTACCAGCCCATCCTCCCATCCGCCTTTCCATCCCAAACTTTCCAACCAACAAAATGGAGACGGCTCAACTGAACAACCGTACTGCAAAGGGCGCAAATCAAGCTTAACCAAGCCACACAAGCAAAACCATCAGGCTTAAATGATGCAAGAAGAGAATGCTGTGGACAAACCAAGCTACTGGAAGACAGGATGAATCAGAGTTTCTCAGTGCACGGGTATTCACTCTAAATATGAATTATTAAGTGGCTATCATACCCCCATAGTATGAAAATAAATCCAGGAGGGTTTGTGATGAGAGGACTGGGGTAGTGGGCTGAATGCTGATTAGAGGTGCAAGCCCGGGGGTGGAGGAGGGATGGAGGGGTGAGGCAGGGAGCCCCCTGAGGAGTAACAGGTACTAAGGCCAGGCTAGGAAGAGCCTGCCACCTGAAACTTAACATGCAGTAAAAACCCTGATCCTGCCCTTTAACCTCTGACACCAGCTGCGCCTCAGATCAGATTAAAAACAGTCCGATACATCCCCTGTCCCCTCTCGCTCTCTCAATTAAATGTAAGGCCTTTATTGGCATGGGAAACACATGTTAACATTGCCAAAGCAAGGGAACTAGATAATAAACAGAAGTGAAATAAACAATCAAAATGTACAGTAAACATTACACTAACAAATGTTCCAAAGGAATAAAGACATTTCAAATGTTATATTATGTGCAAGTAGTTCAAGTACAAAAGGGAAAATATTTACAATGGTGTTTGTTCTTCACTGGTTGTCATCTTATTGTGGCAACAGGTCACACATATTGCTGCTGCTGTGATGGCGCACTGTGGTATTTCAACCAAAATTGGGTTTGTTTTCACATTCTGTGTGTATCTGTGTAATCTGAGGGATGTCTCTAATATGGTCATACATTTGACAGGAGGTTAGGAAGTGCAGCTCAGTTTCAATCTCATTTTGTGGGCAGTGTGTCTTCTCTTGAGAGCCAGGTCTACCTACGGCAGCCTTTCTCAATAGCAAGGCCCACTGAGTCTGTACATCGTCAAAGCTTTCCTAAAGTTTGGGTCAGTCACAGTGGTCAGGTTCTCTCTCTCTCTCTGAGAGGTTTATTCAGATTGACAGAGAGAGAACACATGGACAAACCTTGGACAAGCATTGAGAGAACAATCAAAAAGAGAGTATGTTATGTACAGTACACATGGCCTCAATATTTGTGTGTCCATTATAGTTATCTAGTCTTGAGTGTAAAGAGCCGAACACATTTTGTTACTTTTTACAACCAAGATACCTGGTTTCTGGAATCAAAAACACGAGCTGAGTTGTACTGTAGCAATGACCATCTTTTCCCAGACGATGTCTTAAAGGGTCAGCCTATCAGGAATCAAGGTAAGACCCAAGTGCAGACTGTGTGAAGTAACAATGTTTATTGTAACCACCGGGGCAGGCAAACGACAGGTCAGGTCAGACAGAGGTCAGTAATCCAGAGCAGTAGCAAAGGAACAGGACGGCAGGCAGGCTCAGGGTCAGAGGCGGGCAGGAACAGGGTCAGAGGCGGGCAGGAACGGGGTCAGAGGTGGGCAGGAACGGGGTCAGAGGCGGGCAGGAAAAGGGTCAGAGGCGGACAGGAACAGGGTCAGAGGCGGGCAGGAAAAGGGTCAGAGGTGGGCAGGAACAGGGTCAGAGGTGGGCAGGAACAGGGTCAGAGGCGGGCAGGAACAGGGTCAGAGGCGGGCAGGAACAGGGTCAGAGGCGGGCAGGAACAGGGTCAGAGGCGGGCCGGAACAGAGTCAGAGGCGGGCAGGAACAGGGTCAGAGGCGGGCAGGAACAGGGTCAGAGGTTGGCAGGAACAGGGTCAGAGGCGGGCAGGAACAGGGTCAGAGGCGGGCAGGAAAAAGGTCAGAGGCGGGCAGGAAAAGGGTCAGAGGCGGGCAGGAACAGGGTCAGAGGCGGGCAGGAACAGGGTCAGAGGCGGGCAGGAGCAGGGTCAGAGGCGGGCAGGAACAGGGTCAGAGACGGGCAGGAACAGGGTCAGAGGCGGGCCGGAACAGGGTCAGGACAGGCAAAGGTCAAAAACCAGGAGTCCGAGAAAAAGAGAGACTAGGAAAAACCAGGCGCTGAGACAAACCACTGGTAGGCTTGAACAAACAAGACGAACTGGCACAGACTGACAGAAAACACAGGAATAAATACCCAGGTGATAACGGGGAAGATGGGCGACACCTAAAGGGGGGTGGAGACAAGCACAAGGACAGGTGAAACAGATCAGGGCGTGACACAGCCTGTAAAACACTCCAATCACGCAACTTACTGTCTTTTATCACACAAGCTCTCTTAACAAGTCTAATGGTTTCCTTGCAATAATAACCCTTTACCTGCAAGTCGTACGCTGGTGACAGTCCAGGAACATCAAACTACTAAACTTAAAAAGTGAAGAACCCTTTACGTGCAAGTCGTACGCTGGTGACAGTCCAGGAACATCAAACTACTAAACTTAAAAAGAAGAAGAGGGAGAGAACACTGTTTGGTTCCACCTCATAAATCCATGTGAAGGCCAATGTACTGAAGCCCTTGTGATGCATTGCAGTAACCTGGAGGCCCTGGCACCCAGTCAAACAGGCCCATTTGGAGACAGTTTGGAACGGGCAGACAGTAGATGATGCCTGCATGCCCTCCTGCCTGCCAGCTGCCTGTCAAGAAACACTGTCCTGGCCTTGCAAGGTGAACTCAGCCTGAACGTCTTCGGCAGGCTGCCACCAGAAAATATTATAGATAGAACTGTGATTAATATCATACTTTGATGGACTACAATGGAAAAACTGTCAGCTGGCACAAACTGTGGGCACAGTGTGTGTGTGTGTGTGTGTGCGTGTGTGTGTGCGCGCGTGTGTGAATGTGAAGGACGCAAGCAGCTGCAATGGCGTCTTCTACCACAGGGTGGTGTCAGTCTGACCACTGAGCAGTCAGTGTTAATCCTTCAACACTTGGTGCACTACTTCTGGGGACGCAACACACACAGACTGCCAACAGCCTCAAACAGACACACCAAGAAACACTAGTTATAGTCTTAAATTAGGGCCTGGAGATGTTCCTAGTCAGGTCAAGTTAACAGGAATGGAACAGTCGATCATCACCCTGTTCAGTTAGATGTCCAAGAGACATTTTAGAGAGCTGAAAGTTATACAGAATAGATACGATACACACACCAGACACTCTCTTTCTATTGTAGTACAGAGACCCAAAGCCTACAGTGGAAAGACATTTCATGGTCCAGCACCAGAACTAAGGCCTAACATCTTAACATATCCATATAAACACCAACCCCAGTCTGACCCTATAGCTCAGGGGATGGACACTATAGAATTAGAATGAGAACGAAGCACCACCGGGTTGAGCCTGGATATATGGGAACTGTGCCAGGTGAGCAGGCCTCATGAGAGAGAGAGAAGGAGAGAGAGAGTGAAACAAAGAAGAGAGAGACAGAGAAGAGAGAGAGACAGAGAAGAGAGACAGAGACAGAGAAGGGAGATGCATTCAGACAGCATTCACTACCCTACTCAACCCCACGGTTGAAGTCGAAGCCTAAGAACCCCGTACATACTGTAGGCAGCTGGGGAGTAGATCCCCCAACGGGAACGCATAGCGATACTCCTTAAACAGAGAGTCTGTTTTGACTATGAGGATTGTTTCCAGTGAAAGAGGACGAGCCCAGACAAATTCAGGCTTGATAGAATAAAGCGTTCAGGGTGATGCACTGGTAATTTATGAGCTTGAAGCTAGAAGGAAGGAGGGGGGATTTTATCTCCTTTATTGAGATCATCAGTTTCAAGTTCCAGCGTGGGCCCGTCATAATACTGAAGGACTTTCAAGGCTGAGAATCTACAGTCAGTCAGTCAATCAACGTGCTTATAGCATATTGGGAATTAATACAGTTTTTAAAACGTGCAGCCAGGAGGAAAGCTATGACCTTAGAGAAGATAATTAACCCCTTAAATGATCATGTATCTGGGCATGTAGCTAGCCTGTTAACGCCTTGGAGAGTTCCAACTGAAAATGTTCCTGCCTATTACAATAAATAACCCTTTATGACCATGTTGAGAATGAAAGCCAACCGGGTGTACCTTCTGTAGTTTTTATGTTCACTTACAACGTTAAGTTGAGTTCAATTTCCTTCAAAAAAGGCTACATTACAGTCATAGGTATGCTTGTGCCAAAGAAAAACTTTATATACTTTATTTTGTCTGAACGTACATTGGCCCTATAAATACTCTTTATATTTTGATGTGTTTAAATGGGATTTTACAGTTCCTGCTGGCATTTCTCTATAAAACAGGGAGTTGTGTGAGCCTGTTAAGATGCTAAGAAGTAGTACCTTACAGCCATGGTCCCTGAGCAGAACAGGCTCAACAACAAAGAGCTGAAACAACCATCTAGAGCCAAGACTGACCGTCTGCTATCACTGTCACAGCAAGCCAACCGTTTGTTTCTCTCTCCTTCCTCTCCTCCTTCTCTTCCTCTCTTCCCTCTCTTCCATGCCTTTGATGGACTACAAGGGCTAAAGGACGAGGAGAGCTGTCCAAAATAAACGCAAAATCCACCTTTTATCCCACAGATGTGGCGCAGGGGTAGAGGAGGGACGACGGAAGGGAGGAGGAGGAGAGGAAGACTGGCACAGTAACAGACGGGTCGAGTTTGACGGAGGGAGAGTTTCCAAAGAGGAAAGAGAAAGAGAGGTGGGGGGGTAGATAGAGAGAGACAGAAAATTAGAGCGAGAGAGACCAATAGAGAGAGAGAGAGAGAGAGAGAGAGAGAGAGAGAGAGAGAGAGAGAGAGAGAGAGAGAGAGAGAGAGGGGGTGCTGTGTACCACAGAGGCAGATAGAGCATTTCACCATGTCTGACCTGAAGAGGAAATGTTCAAAAGACATTCCAGAGAGAGAAGTAAAAAAAAAATGGATCCATGTTTGTTTTTTCTTTCCAGTATTGACTCACAGTCTCCAAAGTATTGCCAAATCTATACATACACTAGCCAATGTGTGTATACCTCAGACCACACCCCAATGTACAGTATGCATCCCTCAGACTACACCCCAATGTACAGTATGCATCCCTCAGACTACACCCCAATGTACAGTATGTGTCCCTCAGACTACACCCCAATGTACAGTATGCATCCCTCAGACTAGACCCCAATGTACAGTATGCATCCCTCAGACTACACCCCAATGTACAGTATGCATCCCTCAGACTACACCCCAATGTACAGTATGCATCCCTCAGACTACACCCCAATGTACAGTATGCATCCCTCAGACTAGACCCCAATGTACAGTATGCATCCCTCAGACTAGACCCCAATGTACAGTATGCATCCCTCAGACTAGACCCCAATGTACAGTATGCATCCCTCAGACTACACCCCAATGTAAAATATGTATCCCTCAGACTACACCCCAATGTACAGTATGTATCCCTCCCTTGTAAAATAAAAGTCCACTCATCACTTCTGTCTCAGTGCAGAGTACAGACACACAGGACTGGACCGTTTGGACTCATTTCAATTGCTAATAAATCCTTTCCATTTCCCAAGATTCATTCCTATAGTAGCTATAGTAGACAGACAGGCCCATCGTTGAAACTTCAGCGACGGCTACAGTGATTCTGCTGAGCTAAGGCCTCTGGGTTCCAGGTTGTATTCCCTCCATTGTGCACTTGAAGATTGTGTACCAGAGCTGGGAGAAACATTGTTTGTTTGTTGTAAAATGCTGTTAGTCCCTGTCAGTCATGAGCCTTTCCTCTTATACTGCAAGAGAAACACAGCTATTGGTCTATTCACCACAGCACCAACGGAGCAGATACAGACTGCCGCAATAAAAGCCACTCTGGAGGCGCCCCCTCAATCACATCAGGATGAGAGGATAATATACTTTAAAAAGTGCAGGTTTGGAGCCTGTCAATATTAGACGTCTGGGTTCTATTGTTTGGTGTGTGAAGTGAAGAGAGAAGCAGCTGATTCCCAGTAGAGCTGGGCTTGGCTGTCAGGTGAGGACAGAGGGAATGTGGTTTGGGCCTCTGGCGCGTCACTCTAAGCAGCCAAGGAGAGGTGACGGCAGCTTATTGACTTGAAGGGGCTTGATGGGCACTCAGCAGTGCGACCTTCGAAACGTGACATCAGGCAGTGCTAAACTGGCCAATCTAGCATGATCCAATCAAACATACACATGCAGCTAACCTCTTTACACCAAAATACTCTCGAGACTTCCTAGCCTAGCTCGATGCCACATACGCCATTTTCCCCTTGAAAGTGGGTCACAGAAGAGATCAAAACACATTCATTCAACTCTAGTATACATCCTTCTAGTACAGCATAACCTTGACCAAGACCATCATGTGAAGTGAGGGTTTCTAAGTAGTTTTCCCCCTTACTTGTGTTATCGTTTCATACAGCTTGCTTTACAGAGCATTATCTTATAAGGAGGACGGAGGATGTCACTTTTTGGTCCTAGTTATTTTCTAGGGAGATGGATTGTGGGCATGGGTATGAACTGTGGACAGGCCATCACAGACCAGGCCACAGAGCAGGAAGGATAGTGGGCAGGTTCAGGACGTCTCCCATGCCTGTCTGACCATCTCAAAACAGACTTAGAAAGCCGTACGGAGGTGTTTGGCTAAACTCAAATCAAATGTTATTGGTCACATACACATGGTTATCAGATGTTAATGCGAGCGAGTGCAGTAATCTAACAATTTCACAACAACTACCTAATACACACAGAAGTAAAAGAATGGAGTAAGAATATGTACATATAAATATATGGATGAGCGATGGCCGAGCGGCATAGACAAGATGCAGTAGATGGTCGAAAATACAGTATATGCATATGAGATGAGTAATGCAAGATATGTAAACATTATTAAAGTGACATTATTAAAGTAACTAGTGATCCATTTATTAAAGTGGCTAATGATTTGAGGTCTGTATTAGCAGCAGCCTCTGTGTTAGTGACGGCTGTTTAACAGTCTGATGGCCTTAAGATAGAAGAGATAAAAGTGTGCAGTGTGATGGCGATTGCATCGTCTGTGAACCTGTTGGGGCGGTATGCAAACTGAAGTGGGTCTAGGGTGGTAGGTAAGGTGGCGGTGATATGATCCTTGAATAGTCTCTCAAAGCACTTCATGATGACAGAAGTGAGTGCTACGGGGCGATAGTCATTTAGTTCAGTTATCTTTGTCTTCTTGAGTACAGGAACAATGGTGGCCATCTTGAAGCATGTGGGGACAACAGACTGGGATAGGGAGCGATTGAATATGTCCGTAAACACACAAGCCAGCTGGTCTGCACATGCTCTGAGGACGCGGCTAGGGATGCCATCTGGGCCAGCAGCCTTGCGAGGGTTAACACGTTTAAATGTCTTACTCACGTCGGCCACGGATTAGAACCTTAAAAGGTTCTTCGGCTGTCCCAATAGGAGAACCCTTTGAATGACCCTTTTTGGTTCTAGATAGAACCCTTTTGGTTCTACATGGTTCTACATGGAACCCAAAAGGGTTCTACCTGTAACCAAAAAGGGTTATCCTATGGTGAAAGCCGAAGAACCATTTTGGAACCCTTTTATCTAAGAATGCAGGTCAGAGGTATGAAGAATCTTTCCTCACTATCCGGGGCTTAGTTCAGCTTGATCATAATGGGACTGGTTGACAAATCACTGTCACAACCATATCAAAACCTGAGAAGTTACACTAATATGTACCACAATAACCACTAAATGACCTCTTAATACTCTGTAAACATGTAGTTCTCACGTTGTATCAGAAAAAACACGTGGTGACCAAATTCCTATCTTTAAACCAACACAACAGTGAGCTGAACTGAACTACCTGCTAATCACTGACTGAACTGTACCGTACTGGACAGGGTCTATGTCAGATCTTCACTGAAGGGCTTCTGAGACCAGTCTAACATCATCAGGTCTTATTGGCCCTGCTCACTCTCCACCACTGAAAGATAAGGGTGCCCTGGGGGTTACCTAGCTGCTGAGAGAGAGGGTGAGAGAGAGAGAGAGAGAGAGAGAGAGAGAGAGAGCCAAGAGAGAGAGAAAGAGAGAGAGAGAGAGAGAGAGAGAGGGGGGTGAGAGGGAGAGAGAGAGAGAGAGCCAAGAGAGAGCCAAGAGAGAGAGAGAGCCGAGAGAGAGAGAGAGAAAGAGAGAGAGAAAGAGCGAAAGGGAGAACAAGAACAAGAGAGAGCGAGAGGTCAGGGTAGTGTAGCCTACTCAGTAAATAAGCAGCCAGCTGAGAGCTCTATATATTGCCAACTAATAGAGCTTCATCCAGACCAGTCACTCAGACAGCCAGGTGAACTGAGGCCCAGTGCACTGTAATGAAGATGGCTTGGCACTAAGGTGTCTAGAAACATGGTGGAGCAGACATACTGATACTGTAATAAGCCATTACTGTGGTCTATCCACCCACTGGAAGGGAAAACTATATGAAAGAGAAATAACAAACATCTAACTTTGAGAGACGCTAACTTTACCAAGTACATTTCCTGAATATATTTTCTGAGGATATAGGAAAGAAAGAAAACATGGAACTTTGTTAGGTGAAGCTAACTTTGTCCACAACACTTAGAGAGGATAATGTCCTGAGGCTAGAACTCATTCGGGGCTTCATTTATACATTGTATCCCTACTACATAACACTGTTCATTTTCCCAACATACTCTTTATAGACATTGGGATGTGCTGCTATTTACAAATCTCTTCCCATATTATTAATAATGCAGAGGAACGACAGCTTAACGAAGTCATAAAATATGCATATGCACATTTGGATACGGAGGAGTTTCAACAGTTTTACAGAGATTTCCTAGCTAAACGCTTCTCTCAGAGAAGAATATGCACTTGTTTTGGTAAAGAGGGAATTTGTGGAGATAACTGAAAAACTAACTGAGATGGAGCCGAAGATATACTGTACATTTGTGTTTCCTGATTTGAACAAAATATACTCATTATACGACATTTGCTAAATAAAAGTCTTCTCCAATTCTAATACAACTGAATAGACCAGCGTTTCCCAAACTCGGTCCTCGGGACCCCAATGGGTGCACGTTTTGTTTTTTTGCCCTAGCACTACACAGCTGATTCAAATGATAAAAGCTTGATGATTAGTTGATCATTTGAATTAGCTGTGTAGTGCTAGGGCAAAAACTAAAACCCCTTGGGACCGAGTTTGGGAAACTCTGTACTATAGTGATGCTCAGGCAGATGTACTATAGTGATGCTCAGGCAGATGTACTATAGTGATGCTCAGGCAGATGTACTATAGTGATGCTCAGGCAGATGTACTATAGTGTGTCCCTATAGCGTTGGAGGGAGTCAGGGGGGTTATGAACGCCCCCGGCCCGGCAGCGATGCTTCGGGACACAGCCTCTGCGCAGTCCCTCGCTGGGCCCTGGTCCTACTAAGTGCTCTGTCACGGGCTGCCAGGGGCTGCAGCATATGCCACAAGGTCCCTCGCTCCCTGGCGTATGTGCCCCCATGCAGCCCTAACCCAGGGTGAACCCTGCTAATGGAGGGCTGCTATGTGTGTGTGTGTGTGTGTGTGTGTGTTTGTGTTTGTTTGTTTGTTTGTTTGTGTGTGTGTGTGTGTGTGTGTGTGTGTGTGTGTGTGTGTGTGTGTGTGTGTGTGTGTGTGTGTGTGTGTGTCTCTACCTGACCTTCAGCTGCTCACGGCTGGATACTTCACGGCTGGGTGATGCTGAGCGATGCTGCTGCTATACTCTACTGTGCTGTGGTCCTACTGGGTTAGAGAAAAGCTTTCAGCACTGGACAGGCTCTACAGGGAGATACCCTGTACTCTTGACCCATCTAGAAGAAACACTCAACACTCCGATGTCTGGGAGCAACAGCTGGGCAGCTGATGATGGACTGATAGAGCACTGGTTGCATGAACAAAAGCATGGACACGTTGTAGACACACAGACTCTTTCATCTGACTGTTCCCCCTTCTCGTTTGAGGACTATAACAGGTGGGACTATAGTCTTCCCAGCTGTGGGTCCAATTAGAAATTACAACAGATAACTATCCCTGAGGAACAGTATACAACAACAAAACAAGGAGAGATTAACACTATTCCAACTCATTCACATTTAGCTTACTGAACCACCATACTCACATTACGGCATCAATTCCATTATATATATTAATTTACATTGTCCATTTATTTATTTTATATCACCTTTATTTGTCCAGGCAAGTCAATTAAATTAAGAACAAATTATTATTATTTACAATGATTGTCGGAAAAAGGTCCATAATGCAACTACCAATCTGAACATGTAATTCATGACCCAGTTTGAATCATTCTATTCTATGTGAATGATATAGATTGTTTAATCATTTTAGTTCTCAATTCACTGAGGGTTCTAATTTAGCAATCCTAGGCAAATAAACCTTGTAGCATATGTATTTGTGTTGTGTTTGTTTTTACTGTAGGCAAGTGATATGAATCACATGCCACAAATACCCCAGTACTGACAGATGTACCCACCTTACCCAAACACACATGGTAAAAGGCTATTCCTTTCCCTGGCGTTGGCTGGTTCCCAACATGCCCACTGCTCTGCGGGCATCTTATATAATGATGGGTTTTAGGTTGGCAGGAACACTGCACCAGATAAAGCTGTCATTAGAACCACTATTGTTCACACAGAACCCAGGCCTGGGCACAACGCAATCAGTACAACACCATTATCTTTCCATTACACGTCTAGCATGACTTCCTCCCTTGTTTCCACAGTGGGCATATGTTTCAGAAAAGAATAAAAGGAAAAGGATTACTCCAAACTTTAACCCTGTCCTACTTTTCTCAGATAGTGTTATAGCAGGGAAGACAAGACAATCGCTATGGGGAGTGACATTATAATGTGTCTTGGTAGAGCTGAAATGAGAAGCCTGAGGCTTATGTCTTATGTCGCAATTTACAGCTTTCCCAAGCCCTTCACTTTACACTGGTGAAGATATCTGAGAGAGGAGGAGACAATTGGCTCTCGCTGTGTGTGAATGAGAGTATACATGTGTGTGTGTATGTGTCTGTCTGCTGGCCAAGACACCAGGCCACAAACAATATCATCCTTCTGCCCTAAAGTTAATATTGTCCTATCACGTCGTAATTACTTTCCAACAGACAGCCCTCCCTTTCATTCCGTCGACGATGTATTTTCTGGGTGCGTGGGGTTTATTCAGGCATACATAAAACATAAGGGGTCGCATTTAATTGCGATGGAGAGAGGAGATGAGACAAGACTAATTATCTTTATGGCTCCACAGTAATATTTTATTTAAGTTGAGCATCGTTGGGCTGGGCCCAGCAAGATCCAGCTTGGCCGGCGGGCAGCATGGCACCACGAGCACAGAGGAGAGATTTATTCCCAGTGGAGAGAGAGTCCAGTTCGTCTCTGATTTCCCCCCAACAGCCAAAATGACGGAGTTAATTCCCTGCTATGATTTATTTATTCTGTTGTCATATCCCAACACAAAAGCCTTGGTAAACTGGCCACTCCTTCTGGTCTGACTGTAACTGTATAGTAGCATGGTCTGATACTGTACATAAGAGCTGGCTCTTCCTGTACTCTTTCTTTATTTCCCTCTCTCTCTCTATTGTTCTCTCTTTATCTCTCTCTCTTTGTTTCTGTCTGTATCCTTGTCTCTTTCTATTCCTCTTTCTCTTTCTCTCTCTCCCTCCTTCCCTCTTGCTGTCTGTAGAACCACTGGGCTGGTTTATGGTGACAGCACTCAGTGAATGCCAATAGACCAGGGGGAGACGGGGAATGGGGGGGGGGTTGTTTAGTCAGGTGGAAGGGAGGTGCACTTTATGTTAAAAAAAATAGAGAGAGAGAGAGAGGGAATGGATAAAAGAGCAGAGGAGGGATGGAGGGAGGGAGGGAGGGAGGTGTCATGGGAGCAGAGAGGGCTAGCGGTGCCATTGCTATTGAGCGCCTGGAAGAACACGCTCTCTGATTTCTGTGGTTTTTTTCAAAGAGCACTTGAAAGTCCTTCTGAGGTATTGAACAGGTGGGAAGAGTGCAGAAAGAGAGGGGATGAGGCTGAAAGCTGGGCTGGGCAGGGGTGAGTCGCTCCCTCTCTCCGTCCCTCAATCTCTCTCTCAAAGCATTGAGTGGAGGAGGATGACCCAGAGGCCCAAAGGCCCAGAGCCCCTCAGCCCCATCAGGCTGCTCTCCAGAGGGCTCCCCCTGGGCCGGGGCTGGATGGATTAGAGCCGGGGCTGGATGGATTGGGGCTGGACAGCAGGCTAACCTCAAAAGCTGCCTAAAAAGCCCATGTTGAGCGAATGGCTGGACAGTTATGTGCAAGTTTACACACATAGAAACAAACCTACACACCACATACCTAGAAAGATGGAAGACCCATATAAACAAGAGATAAACATACGTAAATACAGATTTATTTACAGGCTATATAGGGTCAACATGAAGGGATAACTATAAGTCTCAAGGGCTAAAGCAAAGCGTCAACATTATTATTGAGTGCCCTTAATTTGAGCATCTTCCTATGCGATATACCACTCTCTATGTGGACAGTAGCCTGCAGAACGTTGCTAAATAAAACGGGCCTGGAAGGCAGTATTGGCGCAGTCAAGATTCTTAGAGATAGTGCTTTATTATAATTGATCAAAAAAGCATCATCCCTTTGAACAGCCAGGCCCTCTGGGATCCACTTCAAACAGTATCAATTATAAACATAGCCTCAGAGGACTAGAGAGTCAATTCTCTATGAATAAAGAATTCACTGTAGTATCACCCTGGAGATTAGTGGAGAGATGAGCGGAGCCAGAGTGCAAACCCACTGGATTGTCTAAATCTACTGCCTCGCTCCGCACCGGCAAACTACTGATGATCAAACACAAGGCATTCCAATCAAACGATATGCATAGAGCTACTGTACTGGAACTCACACTGCTGGTAGTACAGTGTTCTGTGGTTAGGGAATTACTCACACTGCTGCTAATACGGTGTTCTGTCATTAGGGAATTAGCTAGCTAAGCCTCCACTGATGCATTTGATGAAAACACAGCACTGAAAGTTCTGCCTTTATAGTCTTATAATAACATCTAAATGTATTGCTGTGGCACGGCTATGGTTCAATACACCAAACAAGGATTCATCTTAGGGAGATGGCACACATAGCATAGGAGATGGGAGACATGAGACTGTATGCATTGTGTTGTGTGCTGGCTCGACTAAGAGTGTGTGCTTACCAGATGAATAATGTACTTTCAGTGTACTTTCTCTCTCGCTTTCTTTCTTTCTCTCTCTCTCTGTCTTTATTCTCCAGTCTTCTCTCTGTGGGTATTCTCTGCTTACATACAACAGCAGGAGGAGGATAGGAGGGTGTTTTAGATAGTTTCTTACCACAGAAGTTTGATTATTCAGTCACTTTCAATGAGTTTCCTTTTGAACACGTTCCTTAATCTTGGAATGCTGAACCAGAAAACTTAAAGTTAAGGAGGGGAAATGAACTGCAGTGTGAACGAGACGTTACCCCTATTCCAAATCCTCCAGGACATTTGAGGGAAATGTTAATATTGTAACTATATCATTGAAGATTGTGTTTTATAGTTTATTAGTTTATGTGTTTTATAGTTGTATAGTTCAATAGGACCCTATTTTCAAGATGGGTACAGTATGACAAAAGCAGTCTTTTGGAGACATTCAATTAAATACTGTGTTGACAGTTGTAAATGTTTTAAAGGAAATGCATATTCTGATATGAACACAATAGAGAATAGGGTTTGTCTTCAGGTTTGGCCTGCTCAACAACAGGGGAGAGATGTAGATAGATGAAATAGAAAGCATGTTAAACACACACACACACACAACACACACACACAACACACGTACAGCAGCCTAAACAGTATGGTTGTTAAACTGAGCCAATCTGACAACACAGCCGTGCCATATCAGTGACACGTTCAATCTTTACAGGGCCCTCTTCCCAGAAACCCTCTGTTGCGACACAATCATTACAAATTGATTGCAAAATAGCTAACAATCATGATTAAATCATTAAATTCTTGTCTACGCTTCAGAGAATGGAGAGAAAATTAACTTCCCACCAACCTCATTTTTTCCTGAACACAAAATAATGATTTTCTGCCAGTCTAATTACAAAGCCAACATCTGATCAAGCCAGCATCCAGAGGGGATTATCACATGCGCCAGTATTAGACCTCATTACCAGCCTGAGTGCAGAATTATTACATCTTGTAATTGGATGGTGAGATTTATATACAGATCGGGCCGGTTTCTGTAAGATTGTAATTACAGGCTTCGTTGGTTAGCTACTTATCACTCAGCAGAAGAGAGAGAGCAGGAGGAAATAAGAGGGCATTTCATTAACCCTTCACCCTATCCGGGGAAAACACTGTTACCTTCCATGTCTGTGTTAGGGACAACATAACAGCTAAACTCACAGATGAAACAATGTATTACCCCCTTCAGCTCCCCCTCGCCCCCCCTCCTCCTGGGTCAAAGAGGGGCTTCATTTTCTTTAACCCCTAATGAACACTTTGGGTGAATTTGTTTCAATAAACCATCAATTTTACTGTTGACTGGGTTCCATTTCCTAATTACCTGTTAGGAATAAGTGTCATCTGCTTAGAGAGAGCAGGTTTATGGAGCGCTACGCTGCTCGCTGCTCGCTGCTCACAGACCTCAATGACTGGGGTCCTGGGGTGGGTACACTCCCTCACTGACTGACTGCACTGCAGAGCTGAAACACTGCAGCTGGGAATGGGGCAAGGTGTCTGTGGGGAATGGGTGTGGGGTGTGCGTGTATGTGTATGTGTGCGTGTGCGTACGTGTGTTTGTGAATCTCCATCCTTCCATCCCTCTCTCTCTCTTCATCCATCCAGACACACCACACTCACAGCATCCTTCTCTTCTCTCCACTCTCTCCCTCCATCCACTAAGACCAGATATCATCTCCACTCTCTCCCTCCATATCCACTCTCTCCCTCCATCCACTAAGACCAGATATCATCTCCACTCTCTCCCTCCATCCACTAAGACCAGAGATCATCTCCACTCTCTCCCTCCATCCACTAAGACCAGAGATCATATCCACTCTCTCCCCCATCCACTAAGACCAGAGATCATCCCCACTCTCTCCCTCCATCCACTAAGACCAGAGATCATCCCCACTCTCTCCCTTTATCCACTAAGACCAGAGATCATCCCCACTCTCTCCCTCCATCCACTAAGACCAGAGATCATCCCCACTCTCTCCCTTTATCCACTAAGACCAGAGGTCATATCCACTCTCTCCCTCCATCCACTGACCAGATATCATCTCCACTCTCTCCCTCCCTCCACTAAGACCAGAGATCATATCCACTCTCTCCCTCCATCCACTAAGACCAGAGATCATATCCACTCTCTCCCTCCATCCACTAAGACCAGAGATCATCTCCACTCTCTCCCTCCATCCACTAAGACCAGATATCATATCCACTCTCTCCCTCCATCCACTAAGACCAGAGATCATCTCCACTCTCTCCCTCCATCCACTAAGACCAGATATCATATCCACTCTCTCCCTCCATCCACTAAGACCAGAGATCATATCCACTCTCTCCCTCCATCCACTAAGACCAGATATCATATCCACTCTCTCCCTCCATCCACTAAGACCAGAGATCATCCCCACTCTCTCCCTCCATCCACTAAGACCAGATATCATATCCACTCTCTCCCTCCATCCACTAAGACCAGAGATCATATCCACTCTCTCCCTCCATCCACTAAGACCAGAGATCATCCCCACTCTCTCCCTCCATCCACTAAGACCAGAGATCATCCCCACTCTCTCCCTCCATCAACTAAGACCAGAGATCATATCCACTCTCTCCCTCCATCCACTAAGACCAGAGATCATCCCCACTCTCTCCCTTTATCCACTAAGACCAGAGATCATCCCCACTCTCTCCCTCCATCCACTAAGACCAGAGATCATCCCCACTCTCTCCCTCCATCCACTAAGACCAGAGATCATATCCACTCTCTCCCTCCATCCACTAAGACCAGAGATCATCCCCACTCTCTCCCTTTATCCACTAAGACCAGAGATCATCCCCACTCTCTCCCTCCATCCACTAAGACCAGAGATCATCCCACTCTTACACTTGCCTTTATCTCATCTAAATTATTAACCACAGTTCTCCTCCTTCCATCTTGTTTCTGAGGAGACGCTAATGAATGAGGCAGGACGCCTGATAAACACCTCTCTTTCCATGGCACAGATCTGCCAACAGTGATTAAAGCGAAGCCAGGCCAGTAGGCTACCATTCATCAGGAGAGAGAAGGAGAGAACCGGGCTACAGTACAGCCACCATCATCATCAACCATCATTTCTCATAATCTATCTAACCCACCCAGAGCAGAGCCGAGGCATGGTGGTGGCCTACTTTACAGGTAGGTACTGTAGTTCACTCACAGCACAGAGACAAACATTGTGCACACAAACACACACACACACAATATCTGGACTGACAAATGTATCAGTGACAAATAAATTGGAAAATATCTGAGATACAACTCGGATTCAATTCCAGAATAAAGACTGTAAGGGATTTTGCTTGATTTTACTCTGAAGACATGCAGTGTAACACAGACCCACACCGATAGAAGATAACATCTAATTTGTTGTTCGTTTTGTGCAATTCAGCAAGAATGCCTTGATTCATATGTCACCCCGCATCACTAGAGGAAGAAAAGAAAAACATCAGCACCTCTCCAGAGTTAACACCGATACAACTTTCTCTCTTTCTGCATATAACCAAGCTCCCCTCACAATACAATCAATATGGGCTTACATTTTATGAGACAAGGAGTTAACTTGTTCAATTATGGCACAGACAGCTCTATTCTTTTGTAACAAGTAATCTGGCTGGTGAAATCGATACTGACAGGCTCACTGCACGCTGGCTAATTTCATATTACCTCTAGCCAATCAGAGAGCAGGCAGTAATGGAGCTGTAGTTCCACTTCATTATGGGCTGGGAGGAGGGATCAATACAGACACCAGCAAGAGGGAGGGAGGGAGAGCGAGAGTGGTTGGGCTTCTCCTACTACTGCAAGGCCCCCAAGGCTGGTTTTGAAGGGGGGTGGGGAAGTTAGGGAGGACAGATGGGAGGGGGTCCGGGGGCATAACCCCCCTAAATAAATTACACTTACAATCACCACAAAACATGTACTTTTCCTTTTGACCTGTCAAAGCAATCTTGAGCGTAACATATCAGAGGTTCCCTTAACCCCTCTCTCTCTCTAATAACGTTTGACTTTGGACTGGAAGGTCATAATCTGACTCACAAGGTTCACAACAGGAAAACAGAGAGAGAAAAAATAAGAAAAGGAAGCAGGGATAACCTTCAAATGAAATCCTCTCGTCTAGCAGCCAGATCCACTCTTTGACCTCTGTGGCTAATTATGAATTAAAGTCCATATCTGCCTTTGTATAAACCATCTCCCCTCTTTTTCCCATTATTGTTATCTTGGCGTAGGATTAGCAGGAAACTAAGGGGATGATGTTGTCAAAGCTGATGTCAACTGTACAATTATTCAACTCATCCCTCATCCCTTCTTCCAAGAAAATAAGACACTGAAGATTAAGATAAGACATTCCTATTGAATGAGGGAAAGAACTTCATGCCTCTTGGAAGGAATAGATGTGACTCTAGCTCACAATGAAAACATTGATGCTTTATTAATCTAATTCAAGTTCAATTAATGATGTTTCAGCCGTCAATGGCCTTCATCAGAATGACAGTCTTGACATGAGATAATTTGCCAAAATATCTAGTAGAGAACAAACAAGGACTAATCACACTAGGTAAACAAACTAAATACTCATTAGACTTCCTGCTATTTCTTCTTCATAACTTCCCCGTTGTATAATTTGGTTGCTTTAATATTGAGCTCATTAATAATCTTTACCAGGTTACGTTACATTAAGTCCCTGACACAACATAATTTAGCTTAGCATAGAGAGGCACCAGGAGAATGGACACATCATGATAACTTGCACACAAACACACACGCACACACATGCACGCACACACACACACACACACACACACACACACACACACACACACACACACACACACACACACACACACACACACACACACACACACACACACATATGGGTTGTACTGAGTGAGAACCCCATTAAATGTATTTTAATGGGAGCAATTCTCAATGTGGTTTATTGTTCTCCATTAATTTCCCAGCTAGCTTCTATTCCATATTGACTGACTCCCAGTTATCAGCTAAACTAGACAGACTGTATGGGCTCAATAGAGCAGTACAGGCCTCATCAGTCACTGGGCATTATTGTACTATCACTGCTATACAAGGCAGTGGTGGTAGTGCATTAGCAGTGGAACAGGGGTAGAGCTGATTACGGAAGACCGGTAACTAGCAACTGAATTTGGTGGGAACTCAGTTAAGCTACATCACATTTGATGTGATATAAAAGGCAAATGTGATTTTACATGAAACTGTTGTACAGACATATTTACGTGTCTATTTAGATCCTATTGAATGCAAACTAGTTTTTGTTAGGTGTTGTCCCCGGCCAGGGTTGCTAGGTTACTTTCTAAATGTCATCTGTTACAGTTGCTAGTTACCTGTCCAAAAATTGTAATCAGTAATGCAATTTTTGGATTACCCAAACTCAGTAACGTGATCTGATTACCTTCAGTTACTTTTGGATTACTTTCCCCTTAAGAGGCATTAGAAGAAGACAAAAAGGATCCATCAAACGCATGTGGTGTGTCATCATAGTGGTCTTTGACTTGTGGTTAGAACAAACTTAAACGTGTACCGTTTTTCAATGCTGAATGGAATGTCATTGTGAAAACAGAAAGGTGTCATAATGTATATTTTTTTTACAAACATTCTTTCGGATTTTAAAAGTAATCCAAGTATCTGTAATGTGATTACAATATTTTTGCAGGTATCGTAACTGATACCAGTTATATATTTTTGTAATCAGATTACATTTAACTGATTACATGTAATCGGTTACTCCCCAACCCTGTCCCCGGCCCCCATTTTGACAGAGCTGATTGGGTGTTAGGATGCACTATATTGACAGTGATTGGGTGTTAGGATGCACCATATTAACAGTGATTGGGTGTTAGGATGCACTATATTGACAGTGATTGGGTGTTAGGATGTACTATATTGACAGTGATTGGGTGTTAGGATGCACTATATTAACAGTGATTGGGTGTTAGGATGCACTATATTAACAGTGACTGGGTGTCAGGATGCACTATATTAACAGTGATTGGGTGTTAGGATGCACTATATTAACAGTGATTGGGTGTTAGGATGCACTATATTAACAGTGATTGGGTGTTAGGATGCACTATATTAACAGTGATTGGGTGTCAGGATGCACTATATTAACAGTGATTGGGTGTCAGGATGCACTATATTAACAGTGTTTGGGTGTCAGGATGCACTATATTAACAGTGATTGGGTGTCAGGATGCACTATATTAACAGTGATTGGGTGTCAGGATGCACTATATTAACAGTGATTGGGTGTCAGGATGCACTATATTAACAGTGATTGGGTGTCAGGATGCACTATATTAACAGTGATTGGGTGTCAGGATGCACTATATTGACAGTGATTGGGTGTTAGGATGCACTATATTAACAGTGATTGGGTGTTAGGATGCACTATATTAACAGTGATTGGGTGTTAGGATGCACTATATTAACAGTGACTGGGTGTCAGGATGCACTATATTAACAGTGATTGGGTGTTAGGATGCACTATATTAACAGTGATTGGGTGTTAGGATGCACTATATTAACAGTGATTGGGTGTTAGGATGCACTATATTAACAGTGATTGGGTGTCAGGATGCACTATATTAACAGTGATTGGGTGTCAGGATGCACTATATTAACAGTGTTTGGGTGTCAGGATGCACTATATTAACAGTGATTGGGTGTCAGGATGCACTATATTAACAGTGATTGGGTGTCAGGATGCACTATATTAACAGTGATTGGGTGTCAGGATGCACTATATTAACAGTGATTGGGTGTCAGGATGCACTATATTAACAGTGATTGGGTGTCAGGATGCACTATATTGACAGTGATTGGGTGTTAGGATGCACTATATTAACAGTGATTGGGTGTTAGGATGCACTATATTGACAGTGATTGGGTGTTAGGATGCACTATATTGACAGTGATTGGGTGTCAGGATGCACTATATTGACAGTGATTGGGTGTTAGGATGCACTATATTAACAGTGATTGGGTGTCAGGATGCACTATATTGACAGTGATTGGGTGTCAGGATGCACTATATTGACAGTGATTGTGTGTTACTCAGCTTTTTGACGGTGGTTGTTTGGTGTGAGCAGAAACTGTAGCTCCTCCTCTGTAGTCATACAATGACCACCAGTGCCCACACATAGAAAAGTGACTGTGGGTGATCAAATAAATCACCCTGTAAAAGGGTGTGTGTGCGTGGGTGTTTACGTGTGTGCGTGCGTGTGTGTGTACTTGTAGTGTATGCGCATGTGTGAGCACATTGCCTGTATGCCTATGTGTGTGTGAGAGCAGGAGAGTCAGACAGAGACAGATAGCAAGATAGATGAGAGATGAGAGATTCCAGCTCACTCTTGCCCATTTTCACCTCCCATTATCTAATTAGCTTCTCATTTCCCCTCCATCAGTGCACTGACCTGGATTAGTGCTGTGTGTGGGCTGGCTAGGCAGGACAAGAGGGGCAGGGTAGGGCCCAGAGAGAAAGGGGCCAAACTGGGGAGGAAGGGAGGTTGGGAGGGAGGGGGGAACCATAAATCAGCTAGAGCAGCATGAGTGGAGAGAGAGGGGGATTTATAAAGATGTCACGCTCTGCTCGGGCCAGCCCACTTGTGGACAAAGTGATGTATTCACAAGTGCAATGCCAAGACACACACACACACACACACACACACACACACACACACACACACACACACACACACACACACACACACACACACACACACACACACACACACACACACAGGCTTCACTACCATTATGCCAGAGCCCAGTGGTCATTCATCTCCCTGGGCTGCCAGGCTGCATCCAGGGGGCTCTCCTCGCCAGACCAGAGAATTTATTCAGGCCTGGAGGTACCCATTTCATTAGCCATTCAATCTGTTCTCTCTCTCTCTCTCTCTCTCTTCCTCTCTCTCTCTCCCTCTCTTTCTATACCCCTCTCTATACCTCTCTCTTTATCTCTCCCTCCCTCTTTTTCTCTCATTCTATATGTATACTTCTCTCTCTCTCTCTTTTTCTCTCTCTCTCTCTCTGGTCTCTTTACAGGAATGGATCACACACTCTTGCAAACACACAGGCTCTTGTATGCACCCGCACACACACTCACACACACTCGCACACGCTCATGCAAACACACACACAGTAGCCTTACAAGCCACATACCACCCAACCCTGACTTGTGTGTTTTCTACATTACTCTGTGCTGTGGTGAAATGAACAATCTCTCTATTGTGATCAGGGCTGAGGGCATGAAGAGACAGAGGATCTCCCAGAGGTAAACCTGACCAGGGGCCACCACCAGCCCCTCCAGTCCAGTAATGTTATTACAGTTTTTCTCATTTGCTAAGACACACTAAATGAAACTGAGATCCGCTTGATCTTCATCATCACATTTTTAGCACAGCAGAAGTCTTCTCTTGCAAATGTTTTAACACTTTTTCATTTGTTTCACACATTTTTTCACACCTTTGTCAAAACAGTTACATCTGATCTCATTGAAAGACCCGAACTCTATTGGATTCACTGTGTTGAACAAAAGGAAAACATCTATTCACAGCTGATAGAAAGTACCTGCATAATTATAAATCTCTATGCACCTGTGTGAAACTCATTTGCACAACTCTTCAATCAGCAATCAGTCCTCATCCATCTATAAAAGATGCCACCTCTGTGTTGCTATTTGCAAGCATGGATCAAAGAGGCCATAGGCACGGAAGGAGACCAAGAGGCCATGGCAGAGGGGCCCGAGGAAGAGGAGTTTGTATGCGTGGTGGAGGAGCTGCAGCAGCAAGAGGACGAAATCGAGCTCAACTTTCAAATTAAATTCGGGCAACAATTATTGACCATGTCATCAATCATGGCTTGTCCTTCAGAGAGGCTGGACAAAGGGTCCAGCCCATTCTGAGTCGGAGCACTGTGGCATCTATTGTCAGGCTTTTGAATGAGAACAGGTAATTCACAGTGTTACTGTAATGTATACCACTGTGTATTTCAGCTTTACTGTATTGCCCTGTTAGCAGAACAAACTGTGTCTACAGTAATGCAGATGTTTTATCAATCCCATTTATGTGACTGTCATACAGTAATGTCAATTTTGACATGCTTTTTGCTTTTACTTTATAGAATCCACACATTACCACACACTGGTGGCAGAGGAAAGATATTTAGTATTGAACAGGAGTCTGCCATTGTAGATATGGTAGTGGCAAACAATGCAATCAGACTGCGTGACATCCAGGCAGCAGTAATTGCAGATCAGGGAGCATTTAGAAATATAAACAGTGAGTTTGGCAACTATAGATCGAGTCCTTAAACGAAACCATGTCAGAATGAAGCAGCTGTACAGAGTTCCATTTCAAAGAAACTCTGACATCGTAAAGGAGGCACGATTCCAGTATGTGCAGGTACAGATTTTTTATTGTAATACCTTGTTTACCATAGTTACATGCGACTGGAATAATTTGCTTTATGAATTTGCTCTTTCTTAGAGAATAATGGAGCTTGAAGCTGAAGGGGCACATCACAAATTCATTTTTGTGGATGAAGCCGGCTTCAACCTCTGTAAAGTGAGGAGACGCGGAGGAACATCATTGGGCAGAGGGCCACTGTCACAGTGCCAGGTCAGAGGGGTGCCAATATCACCATGTGTGCTGCCATCTCCAATGATGGGGTCCTTTGCCACATACCAACTATTGGCCCATACAATACAGAACGCCTCATCACATTTCTTGATGCATTGAAAGAAATACTGATTCCACCCGAAGAGAGAGGGCTGTTGAGGCCTGGCATGACTCTGTATGTCATAATTTGGGACAATGTGGCTTTCCACTACTCGCTTTGTGAATGAATGGTTTGCAGCACAGCCTCGTGTTATGATGCAATTCCTCCCTGCATACTCGCCTTTTCTGAACCCATTCGAGGAGTTCTTCTCTGCTTGGAGGTGGAAGGTGTATGATCACCGGCCATATGAGCAGATGCCCCTCCTGGAGGCAATGAATGCTGGTTGCCTGGGCAATAGGTGCAGAGGACTGCCAGGGATGGATACGCCATGCAAGGATATATTTCCCTCGGTGCATTGCAAGGGAAAACATTCAATGCGATGTTGATGAGAACCTGTGGCATAATCGTCAAGAAACAGAATGGACTAAATGTGAAAGATAAAATATATATATATATTTTTTGAAAGGTATTTCCACCCATAAGTTTCCTTTGGTAGCTTTTTTCCGGTATCCATTTGAGTTTGTAAAGTATCATATTTCATATTGATGGCTGTATTTTGTTGTCCATTGTGTAATGATTGATTGAAAGAATAAATTAATTTGACCACAAGTTGTGGTGTTTGATGGAAATATTTGCTTATGTTGCATGTTTTTAATGTTTTGTGAGTGTTAGAGCATTTTGCTAACAAAATGAGTCCTTTTGGCCATTGAGCTTCAGTTTTATCCTGTGTGTTAACTGTTTTGAAAATGTGATGTCAGAGTGGGCAAATGTGTTTAAGCAATCGAGAAAAACTGTAATGGGGCCAATTGCTCCTGGTCCTTCATCTTAGGGGGCTGCCACCCCAAGATTATTTATTAATGGTAAAGCTAACCACACACACATAAAACAAATATGTTAGGACTGTTCCCACTGGCCTGTTACTGTGATCACAGACAGGCGCATGCAAGCACACACAATCGTGGACACACACACATCAGTATGAAGAGGGAATATTTACAGTGGGGCAAAAAAGTATTTAGTCAGCCACCAATTGTGCAAGTTCTCCAACTTAAAAAGATGAGAGAGGCCTGTAATTTTCATCATAGGTACACTTCAACTATGACAGACGAAATGAGAAAAAGAAATACAGAAAATCACATTGTAGGATTTTTTATTTATTTATTTGCAAATTATGGTGGAAAATAAGTATTTGGTCAATAACAAAAGTTTATCTCAATACTTTGTTATATACCCTTTGTTGGCAATGACAGAGGTCAAACGTTTTCTGTAAGTCTTCACAAGGTTTTCACACACTGTTGCTGGTATTTTGGCCCATTCCTCCATGCAGATCTCCTCTAGAGCAGTGATGTTTTGGGGCTGTCGCTGGGCAACACGGACTTTCAACTCCCTCCAAAGATTTTCTATGGGGTTGAGATCTGGAGACTGGCTAGGCCACTCCAGGACCTTGAAATGCTTCTTCTGAAAGCCACTCCTTCGTTGCCCGGGCGGTGTGTTTGGGATCATTGTCATGCTGAAAGACCCAGCCACGTTTCATCTTCAATGCCCTTGCTGATGGAAGGAGGTTTTCACTCAAAATCTCACGATACATGGCCCCATTCATTCTTTCCTTTACACGGATCAGTCGTCCTGGTCCCTTTGCAGAAAAACAGCCCCAAAGCATGATGTTTCCACCCCCATGCTTCACAGTAGGTATGGTGTTCTTTGGATGCAACTCAGCATTCTTTGTCCTCCAAACACGACGAGTTGAGTTTTTACCAAAAAGTTGTATTTTGGTTTCATCTGACCATATGACATTCTCCCAATCCTCATCTGGATCATCCAAATGCTCTCTAGCAAACTTCAGACGGGCCTGAACATGTACTGGCTTAAGCAGGGGGACACGTCTGGCACTGCAGGATTTGAGTCCCTGGCGGCGTAGTGTGTTACTGATGGTAGGCTTTGTTACTTTGGTCCCAGCTCTCTGCAGGTCATTCACTAGGTCCCCGTGTGGTTCTGGGATTTTTGCTCACCGTTCTTGTGATCATTTTGACCCCACGGGTGAGATCTTGCGTGGAGCCCCAGATCGAGGAAGATTATCAGTGGTCTTGTATGTCTTCCATTTCCTAATAATTGCTCCCACAGTTGATTTCTTCTAACCAAGCTGCTTACCTATTGCAGATTCAGTCTTCCCAACCTGGTGCAGGTCTACAATTTTGTTTCTGGTGTCCTTTGACAGCTCTTTGGTCTTGGCCATAGTGGAGTTTGGAGTGTGACTGTTTGAGGTTGTGGACAGGTGTCTTTATACTGATAACAAGTTCAAACAGGTGCCATTAATACAGGTAACGAGTGGAGGACAGAGGAGCCTCTTAAAGAAGAAGTTACAGGTCTGTGAGAGCCAGAAATCTTGCTTGTTTGTATGTGACCAAATACTTATTTTCCACCATAATTTGCAAATAAATTCATTAAAAATCCTACAATGTGATTTTCTGGATTTTTTTTCCTCATTTTGTCTGTCATAGTTGAAGTGTACCTATGATGAAAATTACAGGCCTCTCTCATCTTTTTAAGTGAGAGAACTTGCACAATTGGTGGCTGACTAAATACTTTTTTGCCGCACTGTATGTCCAATGCATACTGATATCACAGGCAGCAGGTTACCATATCATCACAGCGATATGAAAACACTCTGAATCTCCATTCACGTCCTTCTCCCTACAGAATAATCCACAGAATATTTTCATCAACTGTGCTTTATCCCAGTAGACTCCTCCGCTTTAAACACTTAACAACTAAATAAATAATGCTCCACTTTCTCTCTCTGTGTAACACACACACACAGGCAGCACCAGCCACTAGTCTTGGGTCCCACAGCAGCAGGAGTCCTTAAAGCCAATAATGTGCTTCCTTCCGCTTGGGCCGCGCAGCAGCGCCTAGGCCGCTCACAGGCAGATTATGGGCCTTTAACTACCACCCAGGCCTGTAATGTGACTCTAAGGCTCAGAGGCTGTCAGCTAGGGTGGAAGGAGAATGACTCCAGAGAGAGAGGGGGGTGGAGGGGAGGGAGGGAGGGGGGGATAGATAGAGAGAGGCAGAGAGAAGGAAAGTAGGACAGGACACATCATAGCCCTACAGTCCCACTCCTCCACTCCTCCACCTGTTAGACTGTTCATCCCCTTCTCCTCCCCTCCTCTCTCTGTCACACTAGGACTCTATAACCACCTCATCATCTCTCTCTTTGTCTCTCTCTCCCCATTCAACTGTTTCACTCACCCTCCATCAGCAGGGTTTCTATACCTGTCTCTTCCTCTTCCTCATCCTCTTCTTGATACTCCTCCTCCTAGAGAGCTGCCACAGACAACTATCTCTCTACTGATTGAATGATAGATAAAGTATCTGAAGTGTGTGTGCGAAGCTCTCCCAGGTGTCGCCTTGTATCAGGAACGTACAGTGATAACCCATTAAGATGGTTGTTTTTACAGGCGTCGACCTTGTATCAGGAACGTACAGTGATAACCCATTAAGATGGTTGTTTTGACAGGCGTCGGCCTTGTATCAGGAACGTACAGTGATAACCCATTAAGATGGTTGTTTTTACAAGCGTCGCCTTATATCAGGAACTTACAGTGTTAACCCATCGGGGTGGTAGGTAGCCTAGTGGTTAGAGTGTTGCACTTGTAACTGAAAGGTTGCAAGTTCAAATCCTACACTGACAAGGTAAAAATCTGTTTTTCTGCCCCTGAGCAAGGCAGTTAACCCACTGTTCCTAGGCTGTCATTGAAAATAAGAATTTGTTCTTAACTGATTTGCCGAGTTAAATAAAGGTAAAAAAATATAGTTTTTTTAATTCAAAGAGCTTTTCTTTGAAATGACAATCAACATCATCTTCTCTCCAGTGTCACTGTTTCTCTAGTCGCTCAGGTAAACAGTATTTTTCAATCTAACCAGCGCAAAGCATCACTAACCCTGGCTGAATACCCCGACACCATCAGTTGATCTATCACACCATCTCCTCAGAGCAGACAGAGGATGGAGACTGCGTCCCAAATGACACCCTATTGTCTAAATAGTCCACTACTTTTGACCAGATCCCTATGAGCACTGGCCAAAAGTAGTGCTCTATAGAGAGTAGGGTGCCATTTGGGACGCATCCAGGCATCAAATCCTCCTGAAATGACATGTGAACATCAATACCAGTCTCCTCCCCTCTCTCCTTATGACGTGACAGTAAAAGCTCTATTGATTTTGGTCAGATTAAGGATACTGTTGGGAGTCATTTAAACATACAAGTTGAAGTGTCCTGGCTGATTGTGAGTGATGTGTATCAGGGTGTATAATCACCAGTGTTTGGGAAGAGAACATAGTCTGGAGGACCAGAGGCATTTCCATGAAGAGGGAGTGGAGTGGGGGAGGAGGTCTGAGTGGAGGGATGTGTCAGTGAAGGAGATATTAGACAGTTCAATAAGTGGGTAATGCTTTGCACTAACAGAGAAATATCAAAGGTACATGTCCATGAGACATGCACGCATACTGTACACTACATAAACACATTGAGATATGCTAATTATTTCAAAAACAAAGGGCAATGCACACAAACACACACACACACACACACACACTCTCCCGTCCAGTCCAGCAGCTATATAGTTCCCCAAGCCATGTTCAGTGATGGCCCTGATGATGCTCCATATTTACCTCTGGGGTGTGAAGGTTAAAACTGCAGTCCTCTGGAGACATACTGCGGCTGGGCTGGCTGAGGGATGGCTGGGGTAATATATGGATCTGTTTAAGGGTGGGGGGCAGGGTCAGATAGGAGGACTGTTAAACCCACGCCATCCCCCTGACCTGACCACAGCAGGCCTGCACACACACACATGGAGGAAACACACACAAACACCCCACACACAGACACACACACACAGCCCTCACTGGAGAGGGATTGATGCATCAATCAGCAGGTTTATGGACATTCAGGGAGAGAGAGAGTGATTTTTCACCCTGCGCTCGCTGTAACTACCGAACATTATGCAAACTAAGAGAGGACCGTAGGATGAAGCAGTGTGTGTGTCTGTTCTGGACAAGACTTAACATGTTAACAGATGTAATGAACACATTTGTCTTGGTTCACTTCGTCAGGGGAGATTCAGATAAGCTGGAAAAATGATGCCATCTATATTTTAGAAACACTGATCTACAATACAAATATTTGATGTAGTCAAAAGCTATTCACCTGGGCATTTTCTTCTTACGGACAGGTAAGGTTTATGACTAAAGGTTTACAGTGTGAAATAAAGTAGAAATTAAAACATATGCAATGTGATAAAATTATATTATGTGCCATAAATTGTAAAAATGACATGCCAATATTTTTTCCCGATAAGTAAAATTTCCATTTTCAATCAATAATTATTGCTTCGTTACAGATTTAGTCACACACAATATTTATATTTACCATTATATATATTTTAAGGAAGGACCATTACAAATATTTCAACTTTATTTCAAATCAATGGATGGTGACACATTTCAAGCATGAATTTAGAGTGGTCAATAGGCAGGGAATGTATGAATTAATATAATATTTTACCAAGATGTCAATACTATGTAATAAACATATCACTGCAATCATCTACAATATAGAACAATGTATAATGCAAAAACTTGAATTACCACCAGTTAACCGAATAAAACCAATTAACTGTAGCTATGCGCTCAATACCAATTTCAAAATCTATATTACTATAAAATGTAAAGGTGTTAGTAAACAATAACAATAAATAATAACAAGCCCACCTCTGATAATGGTAGTTTCTTTAATCAACCTATAATACAATTATAACAACACACCTAATAATATTAATAGTCAATAGCTGTTGGTCCGATCTAGCTTATGAGCACACAACCAGCCATAAGTATGTCAGTAGAAACAACAGGAGGTGAGATGACAGAGAGGGTTGGGTTGTTGTGAGTATTAAACACACTACTGTATTACTAAAACCTTGATATGTCTCCTGCTGTTCACACCCAGCCTCCTCTACACTAGAACTACCCAGCCTCCTCTCTCTACCCTACAACTACCCAGCCTCTCTCTACACTACAACTACCAAGCCTCCTCTCTCTACACTAGAACTACACAACTACCAAGCCTCCTCTCTCTACACTAGAACTACCCAGCCTCCTCTCTCTACCCTACAACTACCCAGCCTCTCTCTACACTACAACTACCAAGCCTCCTCTCTCTACACTAGAACTACCCAGCCTCCTCTCTCTACCCTACAACTACCCAGCCTCTCTCTACACTACAACTACCAAGCCTCCTCTCTCTACACTAGAACTACCCAGCCTCCTCTCTCTACCCTACAACTACCCAGCCTCTCTCTACACTACAACTACCAAGCCTCCTCTCTCTACACTACAACTACCCAGCCTCCTCTCTCTACACTAGAACTACCCAGCCTCCTCTCTCTACCCTACAACTACCCAGCCTCTCTCTACACTACAACTACCAAGCCTCCTCTTTCTACACTAGAACTACCCAGCCTCCTCTCTCTACACTACAACTACCCAGCCTCTCTCTACACTACAACTACCCAGCCTCCTCTCTCTACACTACAACTACCAAGCCTCCTCTTTCTACACTAGAACTACCCAGCCTCCTCTCTCTACACTACAACTACCCAGCCTTCTCTCTCGACTCTACAACTATCAAGCCTCCTCTCTCTACACGACAACTACCCAGCCTTCTCCACACAAAACTACCCAGCCTCCTCTCTCTACTCTACAAATACCCAGTATCCTCTACACTATAACAACCCAGCCTCCTCTCTCTACACTAGAACTACTCAGCCTCCTCTTACTACACTAAAATTACCCAGCCTGTCTCCTATCTCCACAAAATAAATACCCAGCCTCCTCTCTCAACACTTTAACTACCCAGCCTTTCACCTCTCTCTACACTAGAACTACCCAGCCTCCTCTCTCTACAATAGAACTACCCAGCCTCCCCTCTCTTTACAATAACTACCCAGCCTCCTCTCTCTACACTAGAACTACCCAGCCTGCCACCTTTCTCTACACTAGAACTACCCAGCCTCCTCTCTCTACAATAGAACTACCCAGCCTCCCCTCTCTTTACAATAACTACCCAGCCTCCTCTCTCTACACTAGAACTACCCAGCCTGCCTCCTCTCTCTACACTAGAACTACCCAGCCACCTTTCTCTACACTAGAACTACCCAGCCTCCTTTCTCTACACTAGAACTACCCAGTCTCCTATCTCGATACTAGAACTACCCAGCATCCTCTCTCTACTCTAGAACAACCCAGCCTTTATCCTCTCTCTACACAAGAACTACCCAGCCTTTCTCCTCTCTCTACACTAGAACTACCCAGCCTTTCTCCTCTCTCTACACTAGAACTACCCAGCCTTTCTCCTCTCTCTACACTAGAACTACCCAGCCTTTCTCCTCTCTCTACACTAGAACTACCCAGCCTTTATCATCTCTCTACACTAGAACTACCCAGCCTCCTCTCTCTACACTAGAACTACCCAGCCTTTCTCCTCTCTCTGCACTATAACTGCCCAGCATCCTCTCTCTACTCTAGAACTACCCAGCATCCTCTCTCTACACTAGAACTACCCAGCCTCCTCTCTCTACACTAGAACTACCCAGCCTTTCTCCTCTCTCTGCACTATAACTGCCCAGCATCCTCTCTCTACTCTAGAACAACCCAGTCTTTATCCTCTCTCTACACTAGAACTACCCAGCCTTTCTCCTCTCTCTACACTAGAACTACCCATCCTTTCTCCTCTCTCTACACTAGAACTACCCAGCCTTTCTCCTCTCTCTACACTAGAACTACCCAGCCTTTATCCTCTCTCTACACTAGAACTACCCAGTCTTTATCCTCTCTCTACACTAGAACTACCCATCCTTTATCCTCTCTCTACACTAGAACAACCCAGTCTTTATCCTCTCTCTACACTAGAACTACCCATCCTTTATCCTCTCTCTACACTAGAACAACCCAGTCTTTATCCTCTCTCTACACTAGAACTACCCAGCCTTTATCCTCTCTCTACACTAGAACAACCCAGTCTTTATCCTCTCTCTACACTAGAACTACCCAGCCTTTCTCCTCTCTCTACACTAGAACTACCCATCCTTTCTCCTCTCTCTACACTAGAACTACCCATCCTTTCTCCTCTCTCTACACTAGAACTACCCAGCCTCCTCTCTCTACACTAGAACTACAGCTACACTGTCTGACTAAAGGACTACAGGACTACATGACTGCAGGGCTACAGGACTACAGCACTACAGGAGTACCTGACTACATGACTACAGGACTATAGGACTACATGACTAGAGGACTACAGGGAAAAAATTAAGAAAATGAGAAAAGAGAGAGAGAGAGAGAGAGAGAGACAGACCAAACAGCCTCACTATCAACCTGCAGCAGGTGAGTAACTACAGTAGATGATCAAGGAAGCGACTAGACCCAACATGTTGTGCTCCACGGTGTCGTTGGTGTATGTTTCAACCTGAACCTGGCTAAATGTGTCTTCTCTAAACATGTAAGAGCTGGTGAAAAACAACCCATTAGAGGAAGTGCAGGTAAACAAAATAGGACTCCGGCGGGAACAGGCCTTGTTGAAGGGTTAGGCAGAAGGGGTTTGCTTTGAAGTGGCTCGGCACGGCAGTATTCCCCATGGCACCACACAGATACTTTATTTGAATAATGTTGCAGATTCACCCCAGTAAGCAGCGAGCACTGAGCTGTGTACGGTTGGGAAGATGACAGATTTTAATTTTCACTTCTACTGAGAGGAATGGAGAGAGAGGGGGAAAGGGGGCGAAGAGGGGTGTGAGAGAGAGAGAGAGAGAGAGAGAGAGAGAGAGAGAGAGAGAGAGAGAGAGAGAGAGAGAGAGAGAGAGAGAGAGAGAGAGAGAGAATGTGAGAGAGAATGAGAGAGAGAGACAGAGAGACAGAGAGAGACAGAGAGACAGAGAGAGACAAAGACAGAGAAGCAAATTGGCTTTCCTTTTTAAAAACATTTTGACGCTTTAAACCCTGGACAGTTTCCACAGCAGTAAATAAAGAGGCTAGGATCAATAGCCGTCAGCAATAAGATGATAAAACAGATAAATATGAAATACAGCCGTACAAAATGGTATGGATTTCCTATGACGCCACGTGACACAAGCTGCTTTGAAATGCAAATAGCAACTTCTGCACATTGTCCTTATCAGGCGCAGGCACCTATTGATCGGCTAAAACAAATTCTATTGATCATTGAATATTTAATGGGGATAATTAAATCCAGCACCGAGGTACTTACACCCATTTCCAGGTTTCAGCAAGTCTCTCAGGAGACCTGGCGTTGACTTGCTAATGCTTCAGGATCCTTCTCGGAGATATGGCACCATGGTTCATCACAGTAAAATTTGATATTGAGAGTTCATGTTCAGGATATTTCACAATGTCTTTCACCTCCATGACGTGAATGTTCTCTGTGCTCTGGGTGAACAAAGAAAGGTTTATTTGTTTAATAATCAAACACAAATCCTAACATGAAATAGTTATGTATATCTGTATATCCTTGTGGCCTATCAGTTAGGGCTGTTGCCTTCATAACACATGGCAACAACAACAAGAAACGTATAGACACATTAAAACTCAAAGTGAGGAGGGCCTAGTTTCTCCAGTGACATCAGCACAGGAAGCAGGAAGTCACTGTGGAACAGGAACAGGACGTTGTTTGTTTCAGACAGACATTTCTGTTCTGTGTGATACACCACAAACAACCACAGCGTGCGTTCATCACTATCAGCTCTCAGGTCCATGTTCTCAACTGTTTGAGGATTTCCAACTCCTCAAAATCCTCTCTGCATTCATTCAGGAAAATAAGAGGAAAGAGGGGGAAGAAAAATCTCCCTAATCGACTGAAATAATTTATGACATTAAGAAAGAGGGGAACAGGAAATTGTTGCTGTAGGAAGAGCATTAGAGGGCAGGACAAACCACACAGGCCAGTGTTAAACAAAGTGCCAATCAATAGCCCTTTTATTAGTGGTCACAATCAATACACTGGTGACGGAGCGGCCAATTAACACTATCGACCCACCAGCTGAGAGAGAAAGGGGGGGAGGGAGGGGTTATGAGAAAGAAGTGAGGAGGAGGAGGAGGAAGAGGAAGATGAGGAGGAGGAGGAACACTCCTTCCCTCAGGCCTGGTTTTCATTAATCTCGACTGAGGGGAAAGCAGCAGGGAGAGAAAGAAAGCAGGAGGGTTGTGTGGAGAGAGAAAGAAAGCAGGAGGGTTGTGTGGAGAGAGAAAGAAAGCAGGAGGGTTGTGTGGAGAGAGAAAGAAAGCAGGAGGGTTGTGTGGAGAGAGAAAGAAAGCAGGAGGGTTGTGTGGAGAGAGAAAGAAAGCAGGAGGGTTGTGTGGAGAGAGAAAGAAAGCAGGAGGGTTGTGTGGAGAGAGAAAGAAAGCAGGAGGGTTGTGTGGAGAGAGAAAGAAAGCAGGAGGGTTGTGTGGAGAGAGAAAGAAAGCAGGAGGGTTGTGTGGAGAGAGAAAGAAAGCAAGAGGGTTGTGTGGAGAGAGAAAGAAAGCAGGAGGGTTGTGTGGAGAGAGAAAGAAAGCAGGAGGGTTGTGTGGAGAAAGAAATAAAGAAAGAGAAGGCTGGATTCCCACCGTGGCGGGCATCCCAGGGGTCTGGTGTGGAGGTCTGGAAGACACCCTGACAGGCAGTGTGTGTGTGTGTGTGTTGAGGGTGACCTGGAGGCAGTGTGGGTCAGGGGAGGCAGTGTGGGTCAGGGGAGGCCACTGGCCTCTGTCTCCCAACATCCACATCTCCTGACTGGCCTGACTGTGTGGAGAGCCTTGCTCAGTGCAGTGTGTGTGTGTGTTGAGGGTGACCTGTCTGTCCTGCATTGGGAAGGCGCTGTGCCTCCTCTTCTCACCATTGGGTCAGAATGATAATGAGATCACGGAACTAAGGTCCCCCCTATGTGGCCCTGCACCCCAGGAGGCTGGCGTGTGAGGGGGGTTAGAAGTGGCGGTCATGACTTCTCCAACGACATTCATTCTGATATTGTGGGTAATATGGCTGGGGGGAGAGGGTGGGTAAATGTTTTCAAACACCTTGTTAGGGTTAAGAGTGTATAGTATAAAATGATTCAACAACACCACTGCCATTGGCAAAGTCACAAAAACAGACCAGCAGCTCAAAATGCCTGCCTCACTACATCGTCCAGTCATTTACCTCAGCTCATATGTGTGTTTTGCAGCATCACATCACACCTTCCCAGGGACCGTCCAGTGTTGACAGTTAGCCCCCCCCCGTCTTTCCTGTTCCCTTTCCCCGTTCCCAAGGAGATATGGTCAGAATGACATCTGGTCCATGTCAGCTGGCGGGGCAGAACTCAGTAGAGGTTATCATACACGGCAGAGGTCATCACAGCCCTGCTATCTGACCACGGTTGGAACACAGACCCTGCATCCTGCATGGAGGGAGCACCCCCAAACACACACACCAAACCAGCGTGCAGACAGCCCAATGAGGAAGAGGCGTGACGGGGGGGTGAGAAGGAGGGTGAGGGGGTTCAGGAAGCGACAGTCAGAGCTTGCAGCGTGTGAAGTGATAAGCCTGGGGCAAGGACCCCCACACCCTAAGGGGGACCAGGGGCTATGAGGCTACTGTCTCAGCCTCAGACCCAGCTCTGTCCCCAATGACTATACACCAATGGTCTGAAACACATACGGAAGCACACACAGGCATACATGCATGCTTGCAAGGACATATGCACACGCACATACGCGCGCACACACACAGGATACAAAATGGGGCTATTTGACACTTCAAGATTAAACCATCTCATCATTAGTCCTGTCTACTGTGCACCAAGTGCTTGGTTTCAGGTTACCTTCGATTCAGGTTCAAAGGAAGACACACTTCCTCAGTAACATCTCCTGGTATCTGACAGCTAAAAGAAAAGAAGAAACAAGGATCCACAGGCTCAGAGGCCTTTAATGCACTATTTCCATAGACTTTTAACAAGACGGATAAACTCACTGAGTCAAGTGTATTGAGGGGGAAAGTACTTCAAGTCCTCAGTACTTTATTGATATTAAAATGTCAAATTGAGTAAGTGATTGAGGCTCTTGCATAATTAGTGAAGTGAGTGAGAGACATGTAGTTGGTTTCCACAATCCGTGGTAACTGTTGTAACTGTTCCACACCAGTTACCACAAGAGTCATTGATCATCACTATCTACCGTCCTGACCATTCATGTTCAAGTGATGATGTTCAAAACATGATGTATAAAAATGTGTCTCTGTTTGTCAGTCTGTCTGCCTGTCTGCCGGTCAATCTGTCTGTATGTGTCTGTCTGTCTGCCTTTCTAACCATCTATCTGTCTACACATCTCTCCTTATTCACCCTCCATCAAAGTTTAACCAGCCCTTTCATGTAAAGGCCTGCTTTGATGAATTAAAGACTGTTGGAGTACACAGGGTGGGTAGGTTTCTCTCGGTCCACTGTGGTGTAAAATATTCACAGGCTGGGATGGGATCTCCTTCCTAGTTCTTCTGTAAGGCTTCATCTGTCCTCTCCTCTGCCCCGTCAGCCTAACAAAGAGCTGCTCTGTAATCTCAGACTGGAGTCCCAGTCCTCTGAAGAAAAATCTTTACATCTTAGAATTACGCTGCCCTTTACTTATTGATCATGTTGGAGGCCTTTTCTGCGATGAGGGAGGCTGGATGGGAGGAGGAAGTAATTCCCCAGCAGCAGAGAACAAACTAGGCATGCAACACACTGCTGACCAGACCCGACAGAAATAATGGGATTTTCAGATTGATTCTCCCCATGTGATGAAACCACAGAGTAACACACTGGTCAGTAATTCCTACAATGGGTAAAACTCAGATTCAAGTCTGTTGCTCATTTTACAGATTGAAGTTCCAGCCATATTACAAGCCATAAAATACAATCCAAAAATGTTATACTGTGGCTAGTGTTCATAAAGCTGTACATACATACAGTATGTGTGACTCAATCAAATGAACATGTGGATCTCTGTTAGACTCATGAACCAAATACAGAGCCAAGAGTGGATTGATTCACAGTGAATAGAGGCCAGGCCAGGCTAAACACACACAGCGACAGTCTAGTCTTGCTGAACACACACAGAGGCCAGACTAAACATACACAGAGACCTTCTAGCCTAGCTGAACCCACACAGAGGCCAGTATAAAAGCACACAGAGTACAGTCTCTAGGCTGAGTGGGGCCAGTGCCAGGAGTTTGTGATGAGGGAGCTTGAGATGTAGTGAAGCACAGCAAGCTCCAAAGCCCGGGCTAAGTGAACAGATTAGAGGACCGCACAGCACAGTGGTGCAGCTCTCCTCTCCTCTCCCTCTGCCTCTGCACTCACATTGACAGAGGTCAAACACACTCACACATACACACATGTACCATGCACAGAGAGGCACACACACACACCGTACCACAGTCGGCACACCATGAACACTCCAGACATACTGAGCAGCATCCCACCAAGGAGAGACATAGACAGACTGTAGTCAGCATAGAACATAAATCTCAGTCAAGTAAAAAGTCCATGGTAAGATCCGACATAGACACAGGGGGACCATGTGCAGAACACAGCAGAACACAGGACATAGTATTACCAGCTAGTTCCTGCCTCCACTTTCTGCTAGAACCCTGGTCTATGTCCCAAATAGCACCCTATGCCCTATGTAGTGCGCTACAGGGCCCACAGGGCTCTGGTCAAAAGGGATGTATTAATAGCACCCTATGCCCTATGTAGTGCACTACAGGGCCCACATGGCTCTGGTCAAAAAGGGATGTATTATATAGGGGATAGGGTGCTATTTGCAACACAGCCCTGGTGATGCACTCTTTTGTTGCTGAGGATTTTCCTGCACAGCAGTAAATGCACATTTGTAGGGTATTTGAGTTTTAAAAAGGTGTCATTTTCCCTTTGAAATTTCAGACTTGGTTTGCCCTAACGAAAAATGTATCAACCCCTTCACAAATGTCCATTAATTATAATCAACATAATAATTCACATTTCCTGTTGCTGTACGATTCTTTTAGAAAATGTCTCAGTCTGTCAGTGGGATGCGTGTTATGGTGAGCCATGTCTACATCATGGGTGTGTGTCATTTTCCCCCTACCAAGTAGCCCCAAGGTAACTCTATCTGTTTACTCTCAACACCTCTGGGTGACAGTGGTGTTTGACACTTGGAATTTAAGCGGGGTACCATATAGGTGTTCTACAACCCTCCTGACTCAGACTGTGTCTGCTTGTTTTCCCATGAGCTAGGTAAGCATGACACTTGTTGAAGGTACTTCATTCACCATATATTTCAGAGGAATGCTAGGTACTCTCCCTTGCGCCTCTCCCCTCTCTCCATTCATCTTTTCTTCTCTCACCCTACCTCTCTCTCTTCCTCGTCTCTCCTTCACTCTCTCTCTCCTCCCTCTCTGCTTCTCCCTCCCTCCTTCTCTCTCTCCCTCATTTTCTCTCTCTCTCCCTCCTTCTCTCTCGCCCTCCTCTCTCCCTCCTTCTCTCTCTCCCCCTCCTTCTTTCTCTCTCTCTCTCTCTCTGTCTCTCTCTCTGTCTCTCTCTCTCCCTCCCTCCCTCCTCTCTCTCTCTCGCTCTCTCGCTCCCTCATTTTCTCTCTCCCTCCTTCTCTCTCTCTCTCCTTCTTTCTCTCCCCCTCCTTCTTTCTCTCTCTCTCTCTCTCTCTCTCTCTCTCTCTCTCTCTCCACCCAAGAGTTGTCCACTAATATGCTCCTATCCTTGAGATAAATGGACAGAAATGTCTACAATCTAGATCTCTTAACTTCAGAAGAGGAACATTTCTTGAACAGAATAACATGTTAAAAGCAGCGGTATTGCATTTCGAGGAGACCCCCTCTTATTTGGATGCAGCCATTGCAAATAGAGCAGGGGGGCCTTGAGATCCGATCCAACCCCTGGTCTCTACAAAGTAAGCTTGACAATCTGCAAATCAGAAATTAGCACTAACAACCAAAAGCTGAAGCTGGTTTTGAAATCTGATGATGTATTCGCTGTGAGGCCAAGGTCAGGGTTCAGGCTAGAAACCGATGTTCAGAAACTACTTTATAATAACCAGCAACCCAGGCATCATTTCTTACATTTAGCAAGACCTTTTGATGTTGGCAGCTACGTAACATCTGCTTCTAAGTTGGATGGATTTAAAGGAGCCCTCCATTTTTAGGCAGATCCAGATTTGACAAACGGTGGAGGGAGGGAAATGACTTTGGTCAGGCCTTGTTGTAGATAGCGCATGTGATTTGAATAGAAAAATGTACCTGAAATGAGATAACCATGTCCAAGTGGCAATCTGACTGAACTGTAGCAGAGACTGGGGAAGGGAAAATGCATAACATTGTTCTGAGACAAAGGAATGACAGGTCCTGCTGGATTTCATTAGCATAGAACCATGCCAGTATTCTTTTCAGAATTAGACAGAATTGGCCTATTCTCCCTGCTAACCTCCAGCTAGACACATTGGGCTTGTGGAGTGATATGCAAACTGGTGTCATTTTATGGCAAGAAGTTCTCACTTTTGTCTGAACATTTTAAAGCACGAGGTTTAGAGTGACTCTTTTAGTAACAATAAAACTGTACTGGTAGACGTAAAATCCTCAGAAATTCAGGCTTCGTTTCCAAATCATGCCAGTTGAGCAGAGCACATGTGATTAGCTCATCCCAGATGTCAGCCATGATATAAATCACAGACTACTATAGGCAGCAGATCAGGTTGTCTTGGAGAGGAATGGTGATCATGTCAGACACAAGTGGGTAAAGATCCTAAAGACCAGACCCAGGGAGTCAGGCCTTTGTCAAAAAACATGAAAATAAAGCATCATTAAGTTCTGTGGGTTGACATGACGTGGGGGGAGACAAGTAGGAGACGAAGAGGAACAAATGTGTGGAGGAGCAGAGGAGGGAATATTTTTAGCACCATCTGGATTGACTTTGAAGTCAACCGTGGAGGAACCTCCTGTGCCTGTGTGCAGCAAACCAGGACCAGAGGCCTGGCCGATTCAACTGTCATTGGTGGAAATGCTGTTTCATCCTGCTGGGGTATAGGGCTGGAGTATAGCACTGGGGCTGAGGACAGGGGTGGGGTATAGGGCTGGAGTATAGCACTGGGGCTGACAGGGCTGGGGTATAGGGCTGGGGCTAACAGGGCTGGGGTATAGCACTGGGGCTGAGGACAGGGCTGGGGTATAGGGCTGGGGTATAGCGTTGGGCTGAGGACAGTGCTGGGGTATAGGGCTGGGGTATAGGGCTGGAGTATTGCACTGGGGCTGAGGACAGGGCTGGGGTATAGGGCTGGAGGATAGCAATGGGGCTGAGGACAGGGCTTGGGTATAGGGCTGGAGTATAGCAATGGGGCTGAGGACAGGGCTTGGGTATAGGGCTGCGGCTGAGTGTAGGGCTGGGGCTGAGTATAGGGCTAGGACTGAGTATAGTGTTGGGGCTGAGTATAGTGTTGGGGCTGGGGTATGGGTCTGGGGCTGAGTATAGGGCTAGGGCTGAGTATAGTGCTGAGGCTGAGTATAGGGCTGGGCTGGGCTGAGTATAGGGCTGGAGGTGAGGACAGGGCTGGGGTATAGTGTTGGGGCTGGGTATAGGGCTGGAGGTGAGGACAGGCCTGGGGCTGAGGACATGGCTGAGGTATAGGGTTGGGGCTGGTGTTTAGGCCTGGGGCTGGGGCTGACATGGCTTGGGTAGAGGGCTGGGGTTTAAGGCTGATGCTGGAGCTTGGGTGTCTACATAGGACCTTCACAGGACTCTGTTGGTCTGGTATCAGTTAGCCCTGAGCCGGCACACTTACCTGCACATGAAAGCAGTCAGGTCAGTTTTCTTAGACCTGTAAAATAACCACAGCAAAGTGATGATGACTACCAATTGGGTGTCTTGTACTTTTTTCAAAACCACAACGAAAAATCTAAACAAAAATGTGTGCCGTGATAACGGAAGATAAATCTCTGCCTACATGTTTCTTCTGTGTAACTCAAGCCTAATTCACATCACTACATAACTCTGCCTACATGTGTCTCCTGTGTAACACAAGCCTAATTCACATCACTACACAACTCTGTGTTTTCCTTCCTTTGGTGTGTCTTTAACCTCGAAACCAAAATCAAAGGAAAAAAAAAAGGGACCTGAACTCTCTTTTAGGAAAATATTTTTTTTTATTACATTGCCCTTACCTTTTTTTATGGAAGTTTCTAGCATGTGTTAAAGTACCTCTACGGGATCGGTGTCCCCGTGCGGGACGGATGAGCTGACGTAGGCTAATGTGATTAGCATGAGGTTGTAAGTAACAAAAACAAATCCCAGAACATAGACATATCTGATATGGGTAGAAATCTTAAATTCTTGTTAATTTAGCTGCGCTTTGCAATTTACAGTAGCTATTACAGTGAATATCATGCTATTGTTTGAGGAGAGTCCACAATTATAAACTTGAAAATGTATTAATAACCCAATTAGGCACACTTGGGCAGTCTTGATACAACATTTTGAACAGACATGCAATGGTTCATTGGATCAGTCTAAAACTTTGCACATACACTGCTGCCATCTAGTGTCTAAAATCAAAATTGTGCCTAGGCTGGAATAATGCATTATGGCCTTTCTCTTGCATTTCAAAGATGATGGTAAAAAATATTTAAAATTAATATTATCTTTTACCAGATCTAATGTGTTATATTTCACATTTCCACAAACTTCAAAGATTTTTGTTTCAAATTGTATCGAGAAATGGTATCAGTCTCCCCTCAGGAGACTGAAAAGATTTGGCATGGGTCCCCAAATCCTCAAAAAGTTCTACAGCTGCACCTTCGAGAGCATCCTGACCGGTTGTATCACCGCCTGGTATGGCAACTGCTCGGCATCTGACCGCAAAACGCTACAGAGGGTAGTGCGAATGGTCCAGTACATCACTGGAGCCAAGCTTCCTGTCATCCAGGACCTCTATACCAGGCAGTGTCAGAGGAAAGCCCATAAAATTGTCAGAGACTCCAGTCACCCAAGTCATAGACTGTTTTCTCTGCTACCGCACGGCAAGCGGTACCGGAGCGCCAAGTCCAGGGCCAAAAGGCTCCTCAACAGCTTATACCCCCAAGCCATAAGACTGCTGAACAGTTTGTTTTGTACACTGCTGCTACTCTCTGTTTATTATCTATGCATAGTCACTTCACCCCTTATTTTTTACTTGACCTTATTTGGTAAATATGTTTTTAACTCTTCTTGAACTGCACTGTTGGTTAAGGGCTTGTAAATAAGTCTTTCAAGGTCTACACTTGTATTCGTCGCATGTGACAAATAAAGTTGAATTTGATTTGAATACGCATATCCTTGCTTCAGGTCCTGAGCTACAGGCAGTTAGATTTGGGTATGTCATTTTAGGCGAAAATTTTAAAAAAGGGTTGGATCCTTAAGAGGTTTTTAAAGTACATCAGTGATGTTATTGAAGCAAACACTGCCTCACTGCATGAGAAGAGAATGAGTCGATCAGTGTCTATTGTCACGTCCCACATTCTAAGCACACACAGCCTCTTCTGAAGAGTTCACGGTCCATCTCTTCCTGGAACCAGACGAATGAAGAAACCCAAAACAATATTTCTGAAAAAAAAGAGTCTCAAATCTAACTGTCAGCTCAAGCGAGGATTATTTCCCCTCAGGCGGCTCGACACTTTTCCTTGGTAATCTGCCCCAAAACTCCTAGTGAAGCCTTTCAAAACTATTTATGCAAACAAACATCATGCACAGCTATTTATATTGGCACCACTTCTCACTTAACCACCCTCAACCAGGACCAGATGGGGCCCCTCTCTCTCTCAGTGGAGCAGAGGCAGCTGCAGAGGAATAGGGAGTTTAGTTCAGTAGGCACAGCAAACCAACAAGACCCAGCCCTGGCCAGACTGCACTGAACTACCTCCACTCATCCCAACTCATCATACTCCTGATGGAAGTACTGGACAGAGGACAGAGGTAAACAGCTCACCCCATTGAGCTTCACCTTCAAAGAAGGATAGGATAGAATTCATGTCTTTGAGGAGGAAAGTGACAATTTTATGTCTGTTGTACCTGAATGTAGATACAGTAACTGATTCCATCAATATACTCCTGTATTTTATCACGTTCCGTAGATTCTCTGAAATATTGACATTCAAAAAGTTAAAGATAGCATCAACTTGAATGTGTACCATGCCTCCTATAGTGTTAACAGTATGAAGTAGTGTGAAGGGTAATAGGAGTGACAGCAATGAGAAGCGTCTCCCTGCCTTCCTCAGTGGGCCAGAGAGCTGGACCATGATGCACTTTTCCTTCCTGGCTGCTACTGGCCCTCTGCCGCAGGGGAAAGTTCATTCCAGAGCCAGCAGCCATCTTAGGAGAGACCACACCAGAGGAGGCTGGTGGGAGGAGCTATAGGAGGACAGGCTTATTGTAATGTCTGGAATGGAATAAATTGAACGTTATCAAACAGCTCAGTCATATGGAAACCACATGTTTGATCCGTTCTATTGATTCCATTCCAGCCATCCCAATGAGCCTGTCCTCTTATAGCACCTTCCACCAGCCTCCTCTGGACCACACATACACAACCACATGAATAGCAACAGAGATGCAGCTACACTTGGCCAATAAGGGCATGCACTGCACACGATGTGTGGACAAAAATAGATTGAACATATGCGGCATGCCCAAACATGAACGTTAGGAAATTTACGGCGATACACACACACAATGCCACCACAGAATCACTGGCACACCCAATATAGACATGTACTGTATACACCCTCTGAAAACAAACACACAAAGACAGCCAGAGGCCCTAAGAAGTAAGGACTCTATATGGCGTATACCAACTTCGAGTCAACACACACACACACAACAACAACCTTACGTAGACACAGCCAGATACCTCAAAGACAAAGTAAACACACACACACAACAACAACCTTATGTAGACACAGCCAGATACCTCAAAGACAAAGTAAACACACACACACAACAACAACCTTATGTAGACACAGCCAGATACCTCAAAGACAAAGTAAACACACACACACAACAACAACCTTACGTAGACACAGCCAGATACCTCAAGGACAAAGTAAACACACACACACACTGCACTGAGCAAGGCTCTCAATAAGCAGTTCTTTCCCAGAGTCACAGGAAGCTCTCTCAGTGACAAGCTACAAATCCCTGACACCACCACTGATGATAGCTTTACAGCACAGCCTCCAGAGGCCTCTGCCAGGCCCAGACAGCCTACACACACACACACACACACACACACACTCACACACACACTCACACACACACACTCACACACACACACACACGCTCAAACTCACACACATACTCACACACACACATACACTCATACACACACACTCACTCACACACACACATACACTCACACACACTCATACACACACACACTCACACACACACTCACTCACACACACTCACACACACACACTCACACACACACACTCACTCACACACACACACACACACACTCACTCACACACACAGTCCCAGGAGCACCAGAGTAGTGACTTGGGTCATTGGGATGTGCAGTTTATAGCACTGCTATACTAGTGTCTGCAAAGACATGGATCCCCTTCCAAAAGAATGTTCTTGCAGAGGTTATATGGTGATTTGTAGAGGGACAGAGGGAGTGTCTGTAGCATCTGGGCAGCCCTAACTGGGCCTATTCTTACAATCACACAGACAACAACCGTGTGTGTCTCTTCTCTACCTAGGTATATCTTCTATATTGCTTTATTGAAATAATAATGGCCCTCAAGATGTTTGTTTTAGATATAACTGGGCACTGGTGTGTATGGCAAACAGCTGGAGGCAGGGTTTTCTCCTACAGAGCTCAATTTTTATGGAATGGTCTGCCTATCCATGAGAGAGACGTAGACTCGGTCTCAACCTTTAAGTCTTTATTGAAGACTCATCTCTTCAGTAGGTCCTATGATTGAGTGTAGTCTGGCCCAGGAGTGTGAAGGTGAACAGAAAGGCACTGGAGCAACGAACCACCCTTGCTTTCTCTGCCTGGCCGGTTCCCCTCTCTCCACTGGGATTCTCTGCCTCTAACCCTATTACAGGGGCTGAGTCACTGGCTTACTGGTGCTCTTCCATGCCGTCCCTGGGGATGGGGGTGCGTCGCTTGAGTGGGTTGAGTCACTGAAGTGATCTTCCTGTCCGGGTTGCCCCCCCCCCCCTTGGGTTGTGCCGTGGCGGAGATCTTTGTGGGCTATACTCGGCCTTGTCTCAGGATGGTAAGTTGGTGGTTGGAGATATCCTTCTAGTGGTGTGGGGGCTGTGCTTCGGCAGAGTGGGTGGGGTTATATCCTGCCTGTTTGGCCCTGTACTGGGGTATCGTCGGGCGGGGCCACAGTGTCTCCCGACCCCTCCAGTCTCAGCCTCCAGTATTTATGCTGTGGTAGTTTATGTGTCGGGGGGCTAGGGTCCGTCTGTTATATCTGGTGGATTTCTCCTCTCTTATCCGGTGTCCTGTGTGAATTTAAGTATGCTCTCTCTAATTATCTCTCTTTTTCTCTCTTTCTTTCTTTCTCTCTCTCTCTCTCTCTCTCGGAGGAGGACCTGAGCATTAGGACCATTCCTCAAGGCCTACCTGGCCTGATTACTCCTTGATGTCCCCAGTCCACCTGGCCGTGCTTCTTCTCCAGTTTCAACTGTTCTGCCTGATTACATTATGCATAGCTGTGTATGTACCCTATTTGGTTACTGAAAAACACAAAACAATCAATATTTTTCAAAATGTATGTACAATATGTCCATAAACACACCAGCCAGCTGGTCTGCGCATGCTCTGAGGACGTGGCTTGACCTGTGTGCACCTACGTTGTAAACTTTCATTCATAGGGTAGGTTGTAGCAACCTCATGATGGGTATAGGGAAGATTTGAGTATCATGTAGTAACCTTAACATATCGATGTTACATTGAGCTGGGTGAATGGAATATGAATGACAGTCATCCAATATGCTGTAATAGAAATCCGTTCTAGGAAGTTTTCCTAACTACCGTGCTTTTACACCTGCATTGCTTGCTTTTTGGGGTTTTAGGCTGGGTTTCTGTACAGCACTCTGTGACATCAGCTGATGTAAGAAGGGCTTTATAAATACATTTGATTTGATTTGATATGGCCACATCCCTGATCATCTGGGCACTTCTCATTACAATATTTAGGACTTTTCTTTCCATTTTGGATAATTTAGCAGCAGTAATAACATACCCCGGATGAGGTGTGTGTGTAATAATTCAGGGAAGGATCACTAGTGAGTGGGGTGTGGATTCATGGGGATATATCAATCCACCTTAATGAGATTGCTCACCTCTACGTTTGTGCTCTCATCCCTTCCCCAGGTTCTCCCTCTCTCCATCTGTCTGGCCTTATTACCATTTCATAAAAAAACTGAAATATCTTATGAAAACCCAGCAAAGCTTTGTGAGCTTCATTAAATCAGCATAAGAAATGTATTAAGTGGGAAGAGACGTCTTGGAGGCTTGGAGGCATGGCATATAGCCCCCTGTGTTGACTTAACCTTTATCTTAGTGTTCTATCTGATCCTGATGGGAAGAGGAACTGGAACAAACAGTCTGTTTAGTGATTACCACAGGAACCAGGCTGAAATAACCAGAGCATCTTCTGCATAGCCTACAGTACATCCTTGGATATCTACTTTGTCCCTTAAGGGCTACTGTAGACATCTACCATGGATGAGGGAGATGAATGTAGTCTGTACACTAAATATTCTGAAGGGGTTAATGCAGGGACCATGCTACTGTACATCCCTAAGAGATTCCGTCAGGACCAAAACATTCCTACAGAGAGGGAATGGAGTGGATGGGTTTGTGTTAACAGCTCATTTGAACTCTGATTAAATTTCAAGGTGCTTCTCCAGACAGGAGGCTGAAATCGGACAGGACATGGTAGACTGATGTCTCTACAGCAAAGTAATGGTGTTGCTGTGTCCGAACCTGAGCTAATGCTCATGTCCTGTAAAATCAAACATGTCATCACAGGTAAAAGAGGGAAAGAGTGGAACATAACACACATTCACCTGACAAGCAATGTGAACAAAACAGTCAGATGTGGGATTCAAGTTGTTTACAATCCCCTGACAAAGATACAAAGTTCCTATTGGAATTTGTAAAGGAAATAGGTTAACAGATAGTCAGTTCAAAACATGTCTAAATGAACATGAAGATGAGGCATTTTAAAGAGCAGTTGCAAACTGGCCAGTTAGGTTTGCCATTACAATTAGTGTTGATTTGGGCCTGATGCAGTGAGATCCACAGTGACTGTTCCTAATACATTATGTATGAGGCTGTCCATATGCACTTGGGCCATCATGCATGCCCTTGTGAAAAGCACAGACCACAGCAAAGCAATCTACATGTTCTGCCCCCCTTATGTCCACATATTCCTCTGTAACTGAGGAGGACTAATAATCTCCCATCTCTACAAGATTTTACTTCTGAAAGATAATAATTCAGCTATAGCACACTAAATTGAGTATGAAACACAAATGTGATATTTATTAAAAATTCTATTAGTAATTGTATATTACTATTAACAACAGTAGGCCAGTTCCAGTTCTTTTTAAATGACTATTGGTCCTTTTCTTATCAAGGAGAGCATCTTTATCCATCTCATCTACATAATGTTGTCATGACCACTGCTTCTCCAGTCAACACTCAATACTCAGACAGTGGGTCAACGTGCAGCCAGATACAATTGACCATTCCCACAACCTGTGTACCATATGTAAGGGTATCCATGGGCAATTCGACCACTGTGTCCACTGCCAACCTACTTTATCTCCTTGGAGAATCTCTGAAGGGATCAAAATCCATCTTTACTCGCGGCTCTCTGGCGCCACTCGAAGAGAAAGCCCGTAATCGCAGACGCATCTCCAGAGACTAAACACGCAATTACATTTGAGTGGAGAGGCATTGAAATATCCCCCTCATATCAACCATGACAACGATCATATCCAAGATAGAAGGGAATGAAGCCAATCGCATTTGGTTGGTGACAGCCGGAGTCGTCACTCTTGTTATTGTCAATAGGAAATAGTTTGAACTTAAATCAAGAAATAATGATATATTTAGCTATTGAATGTGTGTGTGTGTGTGTGTGTGTGTGTGTGTGTGTGTGTGTGTGTGTGTGTGTGTGTGTGTGTGTGTGTGTGTGTGTGTGTGTGTGTGTGTGTGTGTGTGTGTGTGTGTGTTTCGCTCGTGCTTAAATGCTTGTGATAATTACATATAATTGCGAATTGCGTGTGTGAGGAGAGAAAGAGAGAGGAATTCATGAACTTCCTTATTCTAATAAACCTTACAATTATTTATCCTTTTATTCTCAGCGAGGGAGCGATATTTCTTCCACAACTTTCAACTGAGCATCATTCAATTAAAATGCAATCTCGTCGCCCCCTTTCCACTGGTATTTAATTAGAGTTGAGAGCGCAGGGTTTTCCAAGTCGTTTTCTTCCACACAGCTCTCGGGTTTTACCTCAAAGGCATAGTTTCACTGTGTTTGCGTCCCACCCTGTTCCCTATATAGTGCACTACTTTTGACCAGAGTCCTATAGGCCCTGGTCAAAAGTAGTACACTATATAGGGCATATGGTGCCATTTCTGACTCAGAAACTGTGTAACTTGCTGGTTAAACAAGGGCATGTATCCATTTGTTAATTGATGCAATTACGGATTACGCGTAATGGTCACGTAGGTCTCCAGGCACGCATCAATCACTCGTCTATTGACCTGCCAAAGCCTTTCCATCCGCTCCTACTGGGACCGATCCTCTCCTCCTGATCCCCTAATAGAGAAAGATGTGAACATCAACGTCATTAAGCTGGTCTTACACCTCTGACCGGACAGATAGAGGCGTACAGAGGTCGTAAAAACGCGATCAATCCACGACCATCCATTGGCGTTTTCACCTTTAAATATTCATAATTTCAAAATCCCAATGTAAGAAAGAAGAAAGACAGAGTAAGTGAGTGAGGTATAGTGTCTTCAAATTAAGATTTTTTTGTTTGGATAAATGAGACTAACTAACTAAACTTATTATTTTATGATGAAGATGCTGATAAGAAACAGCAAAGAATCAGATATCCCAAAGGAAAGAAAACACAACTGAAGGCTTTCAGTTCAAATATTTTCCAAATAAATTTGTATTATTCTACGCATAATAATAACAAAATATGCTTGGTGGTCATTTCAGTTGGTATTATTTTATAATTGGACATGATACGCATCAAGAGCCTTGATCTATCTGACAGTTCCATAACTGTACCAAAACAACCCCTTTCCTTTATACTCTTATCAGTGAAGCAAGTGAAGAAGACTACTGCACAAAGCCGAGGGGACACGGGGAGTGCACAGAACACCTTAAGAAAACGCGATGTTAGATGTGATTGGCAAAGACATTATTCTATCCTTGCTGTCCTGTCGTTCCGGGATTACAATGACGTCACACTGATACCCTTGCATGGGTGAATGCTAAAGAACTATAGAGGCACAAATAATAGCACAAGCAGAGTCCATATCTTGCAAGTCTTACGTTATCCTTTAAGCCTTCTTCAGCTAATACAACAACAAAAAAATGTACTTAAACGCTTAATTTCATTTTCTTATCATTTCCTTCGGGGGATTATTCATATATAAATCTATCTGCAGCTGTTGGTACCAGCCTCAACTCTCCCTCCTAAGTGCAATCATCTATTATTGAGCGAGAGGCCGTGCGTGGAAATGTGTGTAAGAAGGTGGATTTGAAGTTGAATTGGTTACAATCGATCAAGGTTGAAGAATATTCCTGATGTTAACAAAAGAAGCCGCTATGTCTTTCTCTCAGTTTGGATATCCTTATAATGCAACTTCACAGGTAAGACAATATCAACATGCTTTTTTCTCTCTCAATTTCAATGTGACAAATATGTAAACAAACTAGCGTTTTTTATTTGAACAGCTCACTCTATAATCTAGATGCAGCACTGAATGGTTGCTTTCAAAATATTGACAGCTATTTTCAGGTGACGCTTTTATCTAGTCAAAATATCGACAGACATAAACACAGGTCCAATTTAATTGAATTATGAATGTACTCACGTGTTGTTTTGATATGGAAAACGCCGTGTGTTTATTATGACGCTATAGCTCCGTTGTGTAGCCTAATTGCGCTTTGAAGTTAACAGTGAACCTTCCCAACTTTCTCTTTCAATCAGAGATCTCTGAATTTGGTATTGACAATAACTATTATTTAGAAAACGTGAAGTAGCCGTACGGATTTGTCGTTTAAATATATTTGTTTGGGGACAACTGGACAAATGTATGCAATCAAAGTTCTCAGAACTTTGATTCAACTCGAAATAAGTTATTTTCCTCTAAAAGTATTAAAAGTTTTAGATCCTTTGTTTTCATCACATTTCAGTTGCCTACAGTAGCTTAGTCAGGCAGTGTATGAATACTTTGGGAATTCCTTTTCTATAAAAAAAAAGCTACATTTACTGAAACTAAATTATTTCCAAAATGGTACCCTATAATTTCACCTGGATATTATGTAAAATGCGATTCTAAAACTGTTAATCAAATTAGGCAGACACATAGCACGCGTTTATATCTAGTCTCCATTTTACCTGAATTGTCCTGTATCTCAAAACCATATCAAAATATATTCTAGATATGAAGATAACAGAGTTTATGCGTCAAACACGAATGACATGTCTATCCTCCACAATTCTCTTCATGCAGTTTTTCGTGTCGGCAAACCCCAGTACGACTTGCTGCGATTCGATTTCCAGGTCGGTCTCTGACGGGACGAGCAGTACCCAGACTCCTGCTGCCTTCTGCTGCCCTTCCTACGAGAACCGGCTCCTGGCCAGCACACGGACGGAGCTCAACGCGGCACTAGGGATGTATAGCTCGCCCTACGCTGCCGCGGCCGCCGCCAGCCAGAACTATGCCAGCTACTTCCCCTACAGCGCCGAGCCCTCCGCTGCTATCTACTCATCTCTGGTAAATCCAATTTAATCTAATAGTGAATGGGGGGTGGCTGGGATGCGAACGATCAAAATGGATGTTGATCAAAATTACTCTCCCAAGTATTTCGTTATTGAAATTACTTTGAGTAGCCTGCCTGCCTAATGGATTGGTCGAATAGACTTTGCAGTTTTAAAAATACCCATAATTAGGCTACCAGTAGCCTATTATGTTTCAATTTGGAAGGGAGTAAAGTAGCACACAATTTACATCAACTTTGTTTCCATTATTTAGAAACATGTAAAATAAAAACATACCAGAAGATTATTTCTTGTGAATGTGTTAACTTATTGAACAAGGAATAAAGTTACCTAAGTACTTCATAAAGTTGTTGTTTTTATTTCAGAATCCACAGTATGAAATGAAGGATGGCACAGGCACTCTGCATTCTGGCATAACTCAACCTGCCACCTACTATCCTTATGACCACTCACTGGGCCAGTACCAATATGACAGGTATGGTACCCCACGCATTCCTTATCTGTAGTGCATCAGCTCAGCTATTCCTTGTTAGTGTAATGAAGCCATATAGCGCCTTGTCATGCATGGGTAATAACTTACATTAAAGGAATCTCCACTCCATTCAAGGAATCTTACACCTCCAGAGAAAAAGGTCACAATCCATGCAGCTCTATACTGCTAGATAGAGCAGAGCTGTATAGTCTATATTTCAGAAAACACTCCAGGAGTGCCATGGGTCTGGGTGAATAGTTTATGAGCTTATATGCTAATGTTGCTAATGGCTAATGTGTTGTCTGCTATTACTACCAGGTATGGGACTATGGACTTCAATGGGTCAGCCAGGAGGAAGAATGCCACACGTGAGACCACCAGTACCCTGAAGACATGGCTGTACGAGCACAGGAAAAACCCCTACCCCACCAAGGGGGAGAAGATCATGCTGGCCATCATCACCAAAATGACCCTCACCCAAGTGTCCACCTGGTTCGCCAACGCCAGGAGGAGGCTAAAGAAGGAGAACAAGATGACCTGGTCACCAAAGAATAAGGCTGGGGACGACAGGAAGGACGACCTGGATAAAAGTGACCAAGACTGTGTCACCAAAGGTACACATCCTCTTCCCTCTTCCGTCTAGCATAGCATATAAAAAAATCATCTTAGAGTTTTGCACAACGATTTACAGTAAGTAGCTTGCTTCCTCTTAAACTTATCCACATCATCTATAATAACTAAAAATGTGAATTGACAGCTTCTGCTCCTGAATATCACTATTATTCCACATATCATGTTGTGTGTATTTGACAATTCAGATTCCAGTGAATATGATACTGCTTCTACTGCTAATATCACCACTAATATTCCTGTATATTACATCATTCAGATTCCAGTGAGTGTAAAGATGAGAAAGACCTTCATCTGAGTGACCTGGAGGACATGGAGGATGAGGACTGTGACAAGCTGGACAGTGACTGTGAGAAGATGGCCCCCAGGGGCCCTGAGGAACAGCAGGACCTCCACAGGGCCATGTCCGGTGGTGGTGTTGGCCCTGGAGGCCCTCCAAAGAGAGACTGCAGCTCAGAGCTCTCCCTCTCCTTGCCCAACAGCTTCCATCACTCATTCCCATGTGGTATCAAGAGCCTACCCACCCTGCCCTCTCTACCCGCCATGCCCTCGGACTTCCTTGATCCACTGGTGATGTCCAAGCCCCCCCCTCCACCACCACCACCATCCCCACGGGCACTCACACTGTGTCCCTGTCACACTTCGAGGTCTCGGACCGGGACAAGCCGAGGATCTGGTCTCTGGCGCGTACAGCGGCCACAGGGGTCATCCTGGGCTCTGCTCACCACGGGGCCCCAGAGCTCCGGACAGGGAGCATGCTGGGAGACTGCCAGCTACAGGGGACCAGGCTACCAGTGACTGGTACCGGACAGTGTGGGCCCCTCAGGGGGCCTCCAGGATCCTACTAACATATCCAACGCTGAGAATCCTTTCCAGGAGGGCCCCTTGTTGCAATCTAAGGTCTATGGTGTGGGCAGCTACAACCACAAGGCCCTCCAACTGCACTGTTCCTCCTATCCTGAGCTTTCAGACTCATGCCAGTACTCCACTATTGAAGGTATGTACGTGTTGTGACACTTTGTGTTCAATTTTGAATGATTGTAATTGTGAAATTACCAGTGTAAAGTTATACAAAATTGAAATGCGTTTCAGAAATGCACATTTCTTTCACTACTTTCAAAAATATATTGACAACAAAATGGCTATACAATGCAATATTACCTGGCTGCAGCAAGTTTCCTAGAGTGTGGTTCATGTTGTTGTCTAGGATTCTCCAGTGGGAAGGCAGAGACAGAGCCCTCGGAACTCAGTGACACGTGTGTGGCCCTGCAGGATGACAAGGTCACTGCCTTCAGACCTGTGATGAAGAGGTGAGGAAGGTGAGCCTTCACACACACACACACACACACACACACATTCAACTTGTATATCATTCAACAAAGCATCTAACCACCATCTGCTAATCTAATCATTTGGATTACATCAGTTGTACTGAAACTTTTCTATACTAACACAGGTTGATGGTATCACATATGTGATCTTGTCTATAAAGTGAATATGTTATTGGATTACCTGAAGCCATATGTCAGTCTATAGTTAAGCAAATACTTCTACATTTGACTTGTGGTAATATTAGAAGGTATGTTCCTTTACGAGGATTGATATTGTAATGGATATCAATAAATAACGAGCTTTTATTTTTTTCTCTCTCTTCCCCTTAGGTTGATGGACACGCAGTCATTACACAGTGGGACTTTTATTTAGCCGGTATTAGGCTATGCACTATAAAGACTTGGGATGATGACGAGCATCGGGCATCCTACCTACCTTACACCTGGGAACTGCGCCCCTCTGCAGTCAAAGCTCGATGAGCCCTGTCCAAACTGTGGAAGCTGCCATGATTTTGCACAACGTTGTTTTTATGGTGTTGACGATGACTTTATGCAAGACTTTGAAATGCAACGGTATGGGAACTGACGGTCAATTCATGATGTATGCAATGGGCAATCGTAGTGTAGCAATGTTATTTATTTATTTGAGTATTTATTATTTGATTCCTCATCTGTTAATTTATTTATTTCATATGTGTCATTTAAATATTTTGTTACGTGTATGTATTGTTTCAACTGTGGCTGTGTGATATTTTCCCTGATTTAAGGGATAAATACTTAGCTTGTTGTTGGTCTTTCTGTTCGCTAAAAGAGTGGGATTTATTGAGTTGGAATCGGAATTGTCTTTTGCGTGTGTGTCGACCTGGAGAAATTGTTGATTGTGTTGTGTTCATCTCAAAGATAATCGTGAGCTTATTCTGTGTTTGCCATTCATGAAATGTTTTATAAGAATGAATTTTTTTCAAGAACTCCTCGTTTTTGTGTAAATATTATTTCCAGAACATTAACATTGGTTTAATCGGCCAATTAAAACCTTTGAGACTTTTGTACTAGATCAAGGTTTTCTTCTTAACGTGGAGAATAATCCTGGAACGTTGTTGGAAGGTCATCATTCAGTAGAGAACGTGAATGAACGTTACAAGCCCAGGAAGAAAGGGGACATCATCTCTCCATTGTAATTATCTGATCAGTTCTGGCATCAAACACTTTGTTACTGTTCAGACAAGCAACGAGGCAGGAGTACGGGATGAATGCTGCTTTGTCCCCTGTGTAGGGAGCCGCTGCAATAACTTACTTGTATTAATTAAAAGGTCATTTGTAGTATCAAACCCATAAGGGAACATTCACATGGTTTGTGTGGGTTACACTTTGGTTCTACTGTTTTTGCCTGACCTTTTTCATTCATTACTGATTGATATAACGCATGAGTATTAGCACAAGTATTAGGCCTGTGAGTAAAACTAAGCAATTGGTCATCATGCGTAAAACTACTAGCACGAAAGCACTGGTTTCTTATTCCTTTCAACTTGAACTTTGAAGTCAGTTATTTTCAGAAAATTATAAGAGAGTTCGTAGTTTATATTTTACATGATTATGGGCATGCCATGTAGTATCGCATAGCATATTGCTCACTCCACAGTAGAAAACTCAAAGAACTTTTAAACAAAATGTTGTTGAAAACCCTCAAATGCAATGCAGAAATGTGGGCCTAGTCTGAGATGGATATTGTGCAGACTTTATTATCAGAGGACCAAAAGAAAATGCTACCTCATACACCAAAATAACGGTGTGACCTGCTGAGAATGACCCACAGCTTAGAGGCATGCACATTAAGACACCAAAAAAATAAACGTTATTGCAGGTCGGATTTGGAGGATTAGAGATTGTAATAAGAGTATTAGGTCTATTGAAAGGAGTTGTGGTCAACGTTGTAGGCCGGCGTATGGATGGTGATGGGGGACCCCTCGGTAATGCATGCAATGGTGTGACTTTAACGTAACAGGGTTCGGCGTAATTCCCTATGAAATATCGTGATGAGGAATTATGATGACAATAATAACATAATATTTAGAGGTCTTCAATTCCAATCGTCTCCTCTCAGTCTCTTATGAATTAAGCTGGTATGGTCTTAACAATGGACTTTGCATTTAGTAATCAAATTATAAACATACAGGTAGGCCTAGACCTATTGTGTTGTCCACACACACAAAATAGATCTACATAGAGGCCTGCGTAATAACAATGTTGTTACGTTTCTTTCGGTTTATCGACTATGGCTGAGAATTTTAAATAACATAAAACCTTCTCTGTAACTTACAGATCAGCAGAAGACACACATTTTGATAAACTCTTAAAAAACACTTGTAGAAAATCTAATACATGTCATCAAATGGGCCTACTTTGCCACACTATTCAGGACAATTCATATATTTCCATCTCTTCATATAGACAACCTTCCCTTCAGAAGAAATTAAAGGGACTTTTGCCCACGAGGCCAGATAGAATGAAGGTGCGTGATGAACATGTGCTGACAGTTCAGATACGTGGTTTTCTTTTATTAAAGGTCAACCGACAGTGATTTCAGATTATCCATCCAGATCACCAACTCAATGCAATCTGTCCATACAGCCAGGCGAGATATGTTTCGTCAAATCTCTCTAAATATAATCTTGGCGAATCATATTCTGAATACTGTTTTGATTAAAAAAATCTGAGCCTGGGCATGATGGGCGAATAACATGGACACAAATTTAAAGATCCCGGTATTAATGTTTAATGAAAAAAATGGGTTTTGCAAATTCATTGTGCTGCCAAGATAATATTGCGTCATGTTTTGTGAGCGTCATGGATGACAGCTCTCTGCTAGGACTCTAGGCTATTGTGTGGGATTTTTCTCCATTATTGATTCATACAGACCTCAAGTCGTTAACAAAAAACAAGATGCGTCCATTAGGCTATATCTCCCTAGTCTCGTTTAATAATACGTCTATTACTTACCATACAGACACGCGTCTCACCGATGGATCCCTATACATTAAGATGTGGGCTATAGCTGTGTATTAAATATTTTGCGGAGAGTTAATTAAAACGGGGGGTTGTAAAGGAAAGCTGCCAAACATTATTGAAGGTAATGATGCATGGGCAATGGGATTACCACTATACCGGTATACCTGAGGGAAAGCAAAGCATGGATAATGGCGTGGACTCTACTCATCCAGCGTCTGTCTTCTCTTCTGCAGCTAATAGATCAATTAGTCAGTTTTACACACTGTTTACACGCTGCTAACCCAGAACGACTAGAGGAGGCCTCACTGTGGCCTAAATGAGGTTTGTTGAGGTTTCAGGTTGGATTCTGACATAATAAAAGAACACAAAATGTATGTTTTTCATAAATACATACAAGTATTTTTGAGGGGGAGCAATGCGTGTGAAGCTATAGGCCAATGCAAAACAAATTCCCGAAATAGCTCAAGCAAATTATTATTTGATTTCGGATGTGAGTATTAGGCGAATATGAGAGGGATGTTTGTGCAACATCTTTAATCTTTGAGTAGACATATTTATTCAAATGAAATATATGTCCTTGTAAACAATGTTGTATGTAAAAACAAGAAGTTCTTTAGGTAGCCTATATGCACATCTAAATCGCCTTAATACATCTCATAATGCACTTGTTCCTCCCACCCTCCCGATTACTTTTTCATTTGGGGAGGGGTTAGTTGTAGCCTAGGCCTCTTCCATAATCCAAAACAGATTTGGGGTAGCCGGATCTCTAATGATAAAGGGGAAAAATGAAAAACAAGATTCAGAGTAAACAAGAATACTTAAATAGGTTTGACAAAATGAGCGTCTTAACTTCGGCACTGAGATATGAGAAATCATCACTTAATGCCGCAAGCATCTCTTATTAGAGCAGCGGTTCCCAAACTCTGTTCTGCGTTTCCCAAACTCCTGGGGACCCCAAGGGGTGCAACTTTTGGTGTTTGCCCAAGCACTGCACAGCTGATTCAAGTAGTCAAAGCTTGATGGTGAGTTGATTATTTGAATAAGCTGTGTAGTGCTAGGGCAAAAAACAAAGTGTGCACCCCTTGGTGTCCCCAGGACCGGGAAACGCTGTATTAGGGAGAGACATCCTGCGGTGTCACGAGAGTCGCAGGGCAGGCAGCGCGCGGTGCATGTAGCGTGCGGGCCTCACTTGGTGACCAGATTAGATAAAACACTTGATTTATCCACAAGTGTGCAGTCAGTCTAACCTCCTGCTGTCAAGCTTTCTCCTACTGAAGGCCTTTTCTAGGCCAACGGCCTTTTGGACATTGGCTTCAGTCTTTTCAAGTCTTAGCTGGCTCCCGAAAAAGAACACATATGAATGCAAAGGACAATAGAATTTGGATTTATTATAGCTCTTTTTTTTTGCTTTTTCAACATAGCCTTTTAAAGTGTGATTATAGGGGAGAGTGGGGTAAGTTGAGCCATCATTTACATTCAGCACCACTCTCTCAAGGGAAATATAGTATTATTTCTAACAAATATATTTACATATATTGCAGGATGTTGTGTATCCCTGGAAATGATCAGAATTCATGTAAAAATTAGTTTTGAAAACATATCTTGTTCCATAAAAGTGGCCTCTTGGCACAATTTACCCCGGGTATTGGGTAAGTTGAGCCACGGGACAGGGTATGTTAAAGCCGCCTACACATGTCTGTATATGCAGTGCATTTGAAAGGTATTCAGACCCCTATTACTTTTTCCATATTTTGTTACGTTACAGCCTTATTCTAAAATATATATTTTTTTTGCTCAGCAATCTACACACAATACCCCATAATAACAAAGTGAAAACAGGTTTTTAGAAATGTTTGCAAATTTATACAAAACATAAGACAGTTAAAACCACCAAGACTCTTCCTAGAGCTGGCCACCCAGCCAAACTGAGCAAGGGCCTTGGTCAGAGAAGTGACTAAGAAACAGATGGTCACTCTGACAGAGCTCCAGAGATGGGAGAACCTTCCAGAAGGACAACCATCTCTGGATGTCCTTGAGTGGCCCAGCCAGAGCACCGACTTGAACCCGATCGAACATCTCTGGAAAGACCTGAGCACTCAGGACCTCAGACTGGGGTGAAGGTTCACCTTCCAACAGGACTATGACCTTAAAAACACAGCCAAAACAACGCAGGAGTGGCTTCGGGAAAAGTCTCTGGATGTCCTTGAGTGGCCCAGCCAGAGCACCGACTTGAACCCGATCGAACATCTCTGGAAAGACCTGAGAAGCGACATTCCCTATCCAACCTGACAGAGCTTGAGAGGATCTGCTGAGAAGAATGGGAGAAGCTCCCCAAATTGTAGGTGTGCCAAGCTTGTGGCGTTATACCAAAGAAGACTCAAGGCTGTAATTGCTGCCAAAGGTACTTAAACAAAGTACTGAGTAAAAAGTACTGGTCTGAATACTTATGTAAATGGCCTATTTCCGTTTTTTATTTTTAATACATTTGCAAAAATGTCTAAAAACATGTTTTTGCATTGTCATTATGGAGTAGTATGTGTAGATTGATGAGGGAAAAATAATATTTAATAAATTTTGTAAGGTAACTACATTTGGAAAATGTCTAGGGGTCTGAATACTTTCTGAATGCACTGTATATATAATTTCTGAAATATTACCACTACCTTTTAAAACATATTTATTTATAAAGCCCTTCTTACATCAGCTGATGTCAAGTGCTGTACAGAAACCTAGCCTAAAACCCCAAACAGCAAGCAATGCAGGTGTAAAAGCACGGTGGCTAGGAAAAACTCCCTAGAAAGGCCAAAATCTAGGAAGAAACCTAGAGAGGAACCAGGCTGTGAGGGGTGGCCAGTCCTCTTCTGGCTGTGCCGGGTGCAGATTATAACAGAAAATGGACAAGATTTTAAAATGTTCATAAAACAGGCAGAACAGTTGAAACTGGAGAAGCAGCACGGCCAGGTGGACTCGGGACATCAAGGAGTCATCAGGCCAGGTAGGCCTTGAGGAATGGTCCTAATGCTCAGGTCCTCCGAGAGAGAGAGAAGGAAAAAAAAGAAAGAGAGAGAGAGATAATTAGAGAGAGCATACTTAAATTCACACAGGACACCAAATAAGAGAAGAAATACTCCAGATATAACAGACGGACCCTAGCCCCCCGACACATAAACTACTGCAGCATAAATACTGGGGGCTAAAGATTTAACACAATCCCTGTTGTTACCTCATATCCATATTGGCTCAACAATTGGCTCAATTTACGCCATGGATATTGGCTCAATTTACACCAAGGCAAACATTTGGACTATATTACCCACACACAGCTACAAGGATGCACTTTCATGCCAGGTGTAGGACCTCATATTGAAGCTTATAGAGACCCCAACTGATGTACAATCTTAAAATGATCTACTTTGGTAAAGATACAAGCCTAATGAAACCTTTAACACAATACATTAATTTGACTTGGTGAAAATCAGTTTTTTGGACCTAACTTCCTTACCACTTTTTCCATGTGTTTTTTTCCTTCACATACTCCATGAAATGATTACCCCTTCCTAAATATTTGTCAAATTATTAATTTTGTGTATGGTTTCCTAGAAACAATGGTGGCTCAGTTTACCCCTTTTCCTCAACTTACCTGCCACTATAACCTTCAAGAATGCATCTTACGGTCCTATTGTAGATACATATCTTGGGAAGAGAAGGCTCTGGTAAATGATCTATTTTTGGACTGAGGGGAGGAAGGGATGTGCTAGGCTAGTTTTAGCACTTCTTTCATAAGGGTTGAAGGACAAGTCCTTTGGATTATCTACATGGATACACGTTTTCTATTTCCCTTGAGTAACAGTCTTTTCTATCTACTGTCAGAGTGCTATCCACAGGTTCGTTACGTTGCTGGATAGCATTAGAGTCAATTTAGACTGAAAGGTCATAGTATTTATATGCTATCTCATTCAGTAGATTCTAAGCAAGCCGTGCTAATATTCTACTTTAGTTTTATAACAAATTTTCCTGTCCCAACTCAGTCCACCTAATGATTATAACAAGGACAAACCTCTCTAACAATGCCTGTCATTCTAGTCTGTTATGCTGGCTATGATGCCAAAGGTCAACGCAGGGTTAACTTGTGTAGAAAGGGGGCTATCCATCCATCCCATCCATCCATTGGCACATCACATGAGCGTCCCCTCAATGAGCTATGTGCCTCTCTGTATTGGCAGGAAGGATGCTTTTAGATGGGCCGGCAGGTAGCCTAGTGGTTAGAGCATTGGGCCAGTAACTGAAAGGTTGCTGGACTGAATCTCTATGCTGACAAGGTAAAAATCTGTCATTCTGCCCCTGAGCAAGGCAATTAACCCACTGTTCCCCAGTAGGCCGTTATTGTAAGTAAGAATTTGTTCTTAACTGACTTGCCTATTAAAATAAAGATTTGTATCCCAAACCAGTTTTTAGAAAATCATGATGAAAGTGACCATTTTAGGACCCCTTTTTAGACCTATACAAGCATCCTGTAAGACCCTCAGTTCTGTGAACCGTACATGATACAGACAACATCTTGGTGTCATTATACTTCTTATAGTGTGCTCTAAAATATGGAGTATGTCTAGATTCTGAAATACAAATGATCACATTCATTTATTTAACATAACAAATATTAATATAAATATCTAAAAAGTACCCTTTTTGATAATTATTTTGACATATTGTTTTTAACAATATACTCAACAAGTACATCAAATGTACAGAGTGGGTGGTACTTCTTAAGTTGTGATACATTTTATGAGCACCACCAACACAGTGAATTGGAAAATGGATTCAAGGGAATGCGCTCTGCTGGTGATTTGCTGAATTTAGTATTTCTTTTTTATAACTTTTATTTCTTTGAGTAGCCCAATTGAGACCATGGTCTCATCCCCAATGGTGCCTTGAGTACAAACTTTTTCTCACAACAGGAAGAACAATATACATAACAATTAAAACAAGAAGAATACAAATAGGCATAACCTCAACACCACAATTTCAACAAAGAAAACACTACAATCAATCGAAACAACTGCAATCCTCAATGAATTCATTCAACACTGCCCTAGCGGCACCAGGGAATCAAGATGCAAAGAATTGTGTAGGTTATTCCAACAATCAGGGGCACTAAAACTAAAGGAGGCTTTACCAGAGGGACCTCAAGAGTTAACCAATACTGCGAGCGGGTTTGGTAGCTCATTCTTTTATACATTAGCAATGAAGTTAGGTAAATTAGAAGCTTGTGTAGTAGTGCTTAGTAAACAAACAGGGAGTAATGAAGTGATCTACGGGATTTTGATGAGGGCCAGCCAACCTTTTGATACAGGATGCAGTGGTGTGTATTAAAACTGTCACCAGTGATAAAACAAATGGTGCTATGGTAGACGTCATCCAAAGGTTTAAGAGTTGTGGCTGCTGCAATCTGTTAAATGGTGTCACCATAAATAAGAAGTGTTAGGAATGTGATTGGTTAGTTACCTAGAATGTCAATTTCTATGTCTAAATTGGGTCACATCTTCAAAAGTAGCAGAGAGCCCACTATGGAAAGTGTATATTGTTCCAAACATTATGTCTAAATATAAGCTTAATCAAAAAGTGTACATTTGAGATATTAATAATTTTAATGTTGACTAAATTAATGTGATCATTTGTATTTCAGAATCTAGACATACTCCATATTTGAGATAACACTATAAGAAGTATAATGACACTGTCACGACTTCCGCCGAAGTCGGTCCCTCTCCTTGCTCGGGCGGCGTTTCGGCGATCGACGTCACCGGTTTTCTAGCCATTGCCGATACACTTTTCATGTTCCATTGTTTTTGTCTTGTTTTACACACCTGGTTTCAATCCCACAATTACTTGTTCATTATTTAACCCTCTGTTCCCCATGTTTGTTTGTGAGTGATTGTTTGTATGTTTATACGGTCCGTTAATGTGGGCTCGGTATATGTGATTTGTATTTGTGATTTTTGGAGTAAATACGTTTATCACTCATATCTGCTGTCCTGCGCCTGACTCCTCTTCACCAGCTACACACAGGATCCTTAACAGACACCAAGATGTTGTCTGTATCATGTACGGTTCACAGAACCGAGGGTCTTACAGGATGCTTGTATAGGTCTAAAAGGGTCCTAAAATAGTAACTTTCATCATGATTGTCTAAAAAATGGTTTGTGATACAAATCAATAAGGGGTATCAAACATCCTTCCTCCCAATTAAGTTTCTTTGAGAATTGCCAGAACAATCTGAGACACCAAAAATAATTTTGGGCCTTCCTGGCTTGGAATCACCCTATGGAAGATGAATCAAACTGACATGACAGCAACGGCCAATTCATACTAATAAGACCCATAATAACAATAACATCCAGAACAACAATTTGTCCCTGGGCCTGACAAAAGAGCCAAAGTGGAGGTGCTATTTGATGTGTCCCACGCTGGGCTCGGAGGGCTCATAAACAGTCTTTGTGCTGATGGCTCAGGGTTCAAATGTTGATGAGGGGGACAATATACACACCTCATTACATTTTGTCAAAGGGCGCCATGAAATGTGTGTGGGACATTGTTTCGGTGCATGTCCTCCCTCCATGAAATTCCTGGTCGCCGATGTCGCTACAAGGTCTCTGCTAATGAGTTTTGTCAAAGATAATTATGGGGCTCGGTGGAGTGGCCAGAGCCAGGGATGAAAAGCTGGCATTGTGCGGCTCAGGAATAGACGTTGCATCGCGACCCCTGCTACATCCTATGCCCCCTGGGTGACCTGCACCTCTCCTAGCCCACGTCCACTCACTACTCACTGCTCCATGCCGGTCCAAAACTCAGGCAACCGAGACCTCTGATCCTCTCCTCTGATCCCCTCCACCATCGTCAGACCCAGGGCTGTCCTTTGGGTGCACTGGCCTACTAGGACACCCCTCTGCCCCCTTCTTCAGTGTCCTTGTTCTGATCCTAATTTAACCAAATGGAACTTGGCAAAAGGGTTATGCCAATTCAGTAGGTTCCCAGGGACAGGCTCTGTGTCCTAAATGGCACTCTATTCCCTATATAGTGAACTACTTTTAACCAGGGCCCATAGAGAATAGAGTGTCATATGGAACTTACCCAGGGTCCTCAGGTCTGGTGCCCTTCCGCTCGGCCTCCCCTCTGAGACCGGGAACAGGGGTTTGAAGAGTCCTCTGACCTGACATATGGTGTAACTCTATAGGAATATAGGCCTCCTCTGTGGCTGGGTACAATACAGAAGGCCCTGTTCGCTCCTCTCATCTCTCATCTCTCAGCTCAGTTCAGCTAGCCAGCTTCTGGGTCATTGTGAATGGGAGAACAGTGATACTATATGGAGGGTCACCCTGTAACTAGGCCTAATAACGGTGCTTTCATAACTCGGAATGGCTGTGTTGCATACTGACGCAATGACAGGGCCGGCTGGGCTACAAAGAGTGGCCTATATGGAAACTGGGGATTGGGGTCTTTATGTACATGAGAAACATTGTTTTATAGTGGTATTAAACTACAGCACCTAAAGGGTCTGTTTTAAATGCCTTCTTAGATCATCCTCACACTCTAGATGGTTCTATAAGGCCACGTCTGCAAGGTTCTCAAATGCCACATTGGCTGTAATGTGTTGAAAGGCTGCACTGGTGATGGACTACATACGGTAATAAGAACGGTCAAGAAGTCCCAATCACAAGATATGAGAAGAACACAAAGGGGGAACATTGGAAAAGAGAACCCCATAGAGGGATAGAACAAGAACAAGATAATCTCTCATTTGGAGAGGCTGAACCGCCACTTTGTACCTGCTTCAAACACAGTTTCAGTCCCTAATGGCACCCTATTCCCTATGTAGGGCACTGCTTTTGACCACATACCTATGGGCCCTATATGGGGAATAGAGTGCACTATATAGGGAATAGGCTGCTATTTGGGACACAGCCAGAGTCTCTTTCTCCTTCCTGTTGTCTTGTTCTTTTCTGTTTGTCTCCTTCCTGTTGTCTTGTTTTTCTTTTTTTGTTTGTCTCCTTCCTGTTGTCTTGTTATTCTTTTCTGTTTGTCTCCTTCCTGTTGTCTTGATGTTCTTTTCTGTTTGTCTGCTGAAGTGGCAATTCTCAGCCAGTTGGTGACCTTGAGCAGACTGTCTCTGGCTGGCTGCTGCTTGCCGATGTCGGAATAATCTTCTGTGTCATTTTAATGCCTTTCAATAATCCCCCCATCTCTTATTTAATCTCCCCCTCTACTTCTATTTTCTTCTCCTTTATGTCAGTCATCTGTTGGGCTTGAAGGCCTGCTGTTGAGTCTCCATTTGATTAGGACGCAGGGTGTATCATATCACAGCTCTCACCACAATCCCAGTACTATGTCTCTGTGTCCTACGACTCAGGAGAAAGCCCCCTTGTTGTCTCATATCTAGTACACCATGGTAAAGCCTGCCAGGAACAGATACAAAACATTGTACAGATGAGATGAGACAATCAAGGATATACAGGGGTACATGTACTAACAAGGTATTAACAGGATACAAGTAGTAATGTATTGAAGAGGGCATTAGACCGGGGGTGGAGCGACATAATGTTGCTTTTATTAACCTCTTATGAACAATCATACATTTGTGTGGCATGTTATATTCAAGGTAGAAATATATAGGCAGACGTGTTTAAACAGGCAAAATATGTTATTCTCAATTTGACTATCACTTTCCAATGAATAATTTATTGTGTAAATCTAATGATGAGCTCTGTAATCGTTAAGATACTGTAGGGCCTATGTTTCTGATGGTATTGCACCTTTAGAAATCTCTGAGGACATTGTAGCATACAGTTGAAGTCGGAAGTTTACATACACTTAGGTTGATGTCATTAAAACTAGTTTTTCAACCACTCCACAAATTTCTAGTTTAACAAACTATAGTTTTGGCATGTCGGTTAGGACATCTACTTCGTGCATGACACAAGTAATTTTTCCATCAATTGTTTACAGACAGATTATTTCACTTATAATTAACTGTATCACAATTCCAGTGGGTCAAAAGTTTACATACACTAAGTTGACTGTGCCTTTAAACAGCTTGGAAAATTTCAGAAAATTATGTCATGGCTTTAGAAGTTTCTGTTAGGCTAATTGATATCATTTGAGTCAATTGGAGGTGTACCTGTGGATGTATTTCAAGGTCTACCTTCAAACTCAGTGCCTCTTTGCTTGACATCATGGGAAAATCAAAAGAAATCAGCCAAGACCTTCTACAAGTCTGGTTCATCCTTGGGAGCAATTTCCAAATGTCTGAAGGTACCACGTTCATCTGTACAAACAATAGTACGCAAGTATAAACACCAAGGGACCACGCAGCCGTCATACCGCTCAGGAAGGAGACGCGTTCTGTCTCCTAGAGATGAACGTACTTTGGTGTGAAAAGTGCAAATCAATACCAGAACAACAGCAAAGGACCCTGTGAAGATGCTGGAGGAAACAGGTACAAAAGTATCTACTATATCCACAGTAAAAGGAGTCCTATATCGACATAACCTGAAAGGCCGCTCAGGAAGGAAGAAGCCACTGCTCCAAAACCGCCATAAAAAAGTCTGACTACGGATTGCAACTGCACATGGGGACAAAGATCGTACTTTTTGGAGAAATGTCCTCTGGTCTGATGAAACAAAAACAGAACTGTTTGGCCATAACGACCATCGTTATGTTTGGAGGAAAAAGGGGGAGGTTTGCAGGCCGAAGAACACCATCCCGTGAAGCACGAGGATGGCAGCATCATGTTGTGGGGGTGCTTTTCTGCAGGAGGGACTGGTGCACTTCACAAAATCGATGGCACCATGAGAAGGAAAATTATGTGGATATATTGAAGCAACATCTCAAGACATCAGTCAGGAAGTTAAAGCTTGGTCGCAAATAGGTCTTCCAAATGCACAATGACTCCAAGCATACTTCCAAAGTTGTGGCAAAATGGCTTAAGCACAACAAAGTCAAGGTATTGGAGTGGCCATCACAAAGCCCTGACCTCAATCCTATAGACGTTTGACCCAAGTTAAACAATTTCAAGGCAATGCTACCAAATACTAATTGAGTGTATGTAAACTTCTGACCCACTGGGAATGTGATGAAAAAAATAAAAGCTGAAATAAATAATTCTCTCTACTATTATTCTGACATTTCACATTCTTAAAATAAAGTGGTGATCCTAACTGACCTAAGACAGGGAATCTTTACTAGGATTAAATGTCAGGAATTGTGAAAAACTGAGTTTAAATGTGTTTGGCTAAGGTGTATGTAAACTTCCGACTTCAACTGTATATAAAGTGTGCTGCTGATTTAAACGTCAGTCAGGTGAAGATCTCTCTATTAGATGGAACAATCATTTGACTTGCACCCCAGTGTCTAATCCTGGAGCAGGGGCTTCACACAGAGAGGCAGGCCCCAAGCCGAGACAGAGGAGAGGAGCGTGTTGAAGACATACTGGAACACGGCCCTGCTGTGACCCAGTCAGTCAACCTCCTTATTCCCCCCACCTTCCTACATGCAAACAAAACTAATGGAGTGGAAATACGCTCTGCTCAGGTGGGGATACCATGTGTATTCTAGCGATGCTACTGTTGGTCAGTTTGATTATTCTAGATATCAGATAGCTGAGAGATACTACAGTTATTGGCACATTTGGTTTCGTATTGGCTGGAAAGTAGGATACTGTGGTAGTAATCTTCAAGCTTATTATGTTAAATAAGTAGGTGCCTTTGACTTTGACTTTTGACAACCACGGTGAAAGAAGAAGAACCAGGCGTTGTCATGGTAGCACGCCTGTAGTCATGACGCAGTGTTGGAACCATCCACTCCTCCAGCCCTGAGAGGCGTCTAAGATAGGTAGTCACGACACGCTGCGCCTACTAAAGGAGCAAGGTAAACAGCTAGCTCCTCACACACACACTGCTGGGGCCTAGGGGGGAGGAGGAGGGAGGGAGGTGACATACAGACAGACCACACATTGTCAGAGTTCGCTCTTAAACACAGCCTCAGCTCCTCATAAAAATCAGGTCCCATTATTCGCGGGTGGGTTTCTCTCTCTCTCTCTCTCTCTCTCTCTCTCTCTCTCTCTCTCTCTCTCTCTCTCTCTCTCTCTCTCTCTCTCTCTCTCTCTCTCTCTCTCTCTCTCTCTCTCTCTCTCTCTCTCTCTCTCTCTCTCTCTCTCTCTCTCTCTCTCTCTCTCTCTCTCTCTCTCTCTCTCTCTCTCTCTCTCTCTCTCTCTCTCTCTCTCTCTCTCTCTCTCTCTCTCTCTCTCTCTCTCTCTCTCTCTCTCTCTCTCTCTCTCTCTCTCTCTCTCTCTCTCTCTCTCTCTCTCAGCACACACAGCTAAACAGTCCCTAAAGGTCCCTGGGGCTGCGTCCAATGACGGCGCATCATAATTACGCCTCCTTATTCATTGGCCGTCTTATTCCAGCTATGACTGATGCGGCTCCCAACCTCAAAGCGTTTCCATTTGCACCTTCATGTGGTTAGTGAGCAGAGAAGAAAACGCCACGGCTCGCCTGCCTTTCAAAGGTGGGCTGACAAATATTTACGACCTGACGTAAAGTCACTTTTAATCAGCGCTCATGACTTGTTCCTGAGGAATCTGGTCCTTGAAGGAACAGTAACACATCATTATCTCCTCCATTATCAATGAGCCTTCAAAGACCACTATGCCACTTCATGTGGTTGTCTAAGATTATTAAGGGCCACATTTCTTTGGAATTATTCATAATCAAGGAAGGACTAGGCTATCAGAAGGCACAAGGCAAATGCTGCTGGCTTTCTGTGTTAAAAGGCAGAAATAAATCAATGATCTCCCTCTACTGGTCAGCGTGAGAACTACACTACAAATGACCTGCTCTCTCCCTCAGAAGTACTAGCAAAGGGTAAGACACACAGTACAAACATACAGAGGAGTGTTTTGAAGAAATATGTGGATAGCATAGTTGATCAAGGCAAACATATTCGCTTATGATGAACTTTGAGACAGGCATTTCTTAACATGTAGTCTCTGTCAGTCAGAACATGCTAGAATATGTATTTCCTAATAAATAAAACATTAGCACGCACTAGAAAACATTTACACTTTGCTGGGCTATAAAAACATACAGGGGCTGAGGGTGAAGGATAAATGTTTGAGTTTGACCACCTCAAAAGGTTTTGGTAACAAACCTACCACTGACAAAATCCAAATTCAAACATCATCGAATCATTCCCTACAAACATATGAATCATTAAATACATTCATCCAACTCTCAGTCACTCACTCACTCACTCACTCACTCACTCACATGAACTCCAAAAAAAACTAATGCGTATATCAGATACATTTTATAAACAGAAGAGGACGTGATGGATGGGCAATGGTACACAGAACAAAAATTAAACAAGAGACCTGAAAATAAAGAACTATTAATAAAATACATGACTTAAACCTAATTAAACCAAACTTACTGCCTTAATATCAAAGCTAGAGTAACATCTAATCCCTCTGTTTCATTTCTCTCATTCACAATTGGTCCTTCGGTAATCTCGCTGTGTGTTCTAAGCTGTCTAGTTTGAAATGTAGATTTACTGCACCAATGTGTTTTTTTCCAAGCTTTAACAGCCTATAAGGCATTATGGGAGGGCCGCGTTACTGAAAACACACATTTCCCCTGAATTAGGAGTTATGGTGGATAGTGATCCTTAAAATGAAAGCCATAAATCATATTTCCCAGCTATTATGTCATTAACAGGAGCATGGTTCTGTCATTTAGGTCATGCTAATAGTTTGGGGAAGCTGAGGTTGTGGTCGTGCCGTCGGGATAAGGGGGAGAATGAAATGGGGACGTGTTCACTTCTTCTCTTCCAAGTGAGGAGGGAACATATTGTGTGATCTGAGGCTCAGACGGCTTGTATTGTGTTGGTGGTCCTGGGTCAGCTAGAGTCCCACTGCTTTGCTACCCCCCCTTCTCTCTCTTTCTCTTCGGATGTCATCTGCTCTGCATTTCACTGCTCTTTTTCCCTGTCTTTCAATTGACTTTCTAAACTCTGCTTCAGTCATTGTGGTCTTCCAAAGAGACCCCGCGACAATCTATCAGGACATTTTTGCACAGTGCCGAGGCCCCTCCGATGCCAGCGCAGAACATATTAAATTTGTTACTAATTTTAATCCTGGCATGGCGGTCCGTGTATCCACCACTAGCTTACTGGAGGCAGGCGGGTTCTGGGTTCAACCCCAACGCAACCACAACCACAAAACAAACAAAGCATGAGGAACAGCAGCTCACAGTGTTCTCCTGACAGTAAATGTTTAGAAAAGGGACTTTTAAAAATAACTCCATCGTAATAGAATTATTGGGAAACTGGAGAAGCCCTGGTAGGCTGCAGGATCTGTAGGATTCATGTTCTCCTTTTTTTAATTACTGTACCAGATTAAAACTGAGTTTTGAAAAAACATGACAAAATTGAGGGATGGGTGGATGGATGGATGAGACTTCTTTTGTATTTTAAAGATCTTTCATTTACCTCTTGTGAACTGTCAATGGGTGTATAATTCTAAATTAATATTGTACCTAAAAAAAGCCAATGAAAGTGTTGTAAAATTTGAATATAGATACTGGCCAATGGTAAGAGTGAAAAATTCAGCTGCCTGCCGCAGAGGAAAAGACAGTGTTACAATAAAAAGCCAGCTGACTTCCTTTTCCAATGTGCCTCTTAATATGAGCTTCATGAACCCACACCACTGGTCCTGAAGCAGTGAGACTGGTTACAAATTCCCTTCCAACCTCACCCTTCTCTCGTTGAGACCTGAGCTGGAGTTAGGGGCATTCTAGGTGTGTAAAAACCTCCACAGTTCAACCCCAGCAGCACTAGTTCACTTAGATTCCACTGATCTCAGAAGCAGCTTCTCCCCTGAATCTGGTGACAAGGTCAGAGGGTGGGGGAGTGTGATCTGCGTGGCTGGCCAGTGGCCACCACTTGACAGTGTTTTCTGGAAACACATTGACTCTTTTTTTTCTCTCCTCTTTTCCCCTCTCCCTCATCCCTCTCTATTGTCGAAGTGGCTGTGTTAGAGTGTGTGTGTGTGCGGTGTGCTGGCTGTGGCGGCCCCAGCTGTGTCTGTCACCCATGGAACTCCAGTGACCTCTAGAGACCGCTCCCTCCACGTACAATATGGAGGTTCAGTGACAGGTTTGGCACAGGGCAGGAGGGACAACAGCAGTGTGATTACAGCCAGGTTGAGACTGTAGACTGTTCTGCTGCTGGAGGCCAGAGACTGGATAGTGGATATGCCATCACACACACAGACACTGCGTGCACACACACAACACACACACAACACACACAAGCACGAACACATGCAGACACTTACAGAGAACTGCATGTACATATACACATAGACGCGTGCACACACACACATTGTGGAGAGCATGGGCCACCCGGGTGCGTCGCTGCACTGCAGATCACCCTGAGCAGAGCAGAGTGAAAGCTGAGGTCTGATTTAATGTCTTTAGCAAACAGTCATTTATTCTGCCTGTTCCATAACACCACCCAGCCTGTGTTTATGAGCCTGGTTCCGCTCAGTTCATCTGCAGTTCATCTCAGCTCAAGCTTTTGATACACACACAGAAATGCACACACATGCATGCATGCACGCCCACAAGCAGTGAAACACACACACACACCAACACCGACACCGACACACACACACACACACGCAGAAACACACACATTTCTGTAGAATGAATTGATAACTTGATGTTTGATTGTTTGGTGTTGATGTCCAGAAGCGTGAACAGAGACAATTCTCCTCAATATTAAATCAGAACTGCAGCCAGTTTAGCATTTTAGCATGACTCTGAAACCCAAACCAGGCTATTGGAGCGTCATGAATCAAATACGAAAAGGTTGATTTTAAATCATATTTTTATACTAAATATTACCGTCTAGGGATACCAGTTAAAACCTGTGACATTTTGTTGCACTAGGAGAGAGGCCAAATTATATTTTCCATTTTTCCTTTCCTCAAATATGAAATGTTTTGATAAGCAAGCAGATAGATATACACACATTTCCTACTAATTTAAATGCTAGAGAGAGGGAGGGAGAGACAGAGAGAGAGAGAGAGAGAGAGAGAGAGAGAGAGGGAGGGAGAGGGAGGGAGGTAGAGGGAGGGATGGAGACAGAGAGATTTACTAAACCATTATAGAACACTACCCTGTATATACAGTACCTACATCATGTACCATGTAATGGAACTGCACCAAAATCGCAACATATAAAACATCCTGAACAGGCTGTATTTGACCAAAATCCCTGTATTAGATATATACGTTTCATTCCAGAGAATACTGTAAAACTCTGCTCTTGCCATTTACGTCTGCAGAGAAACATTCAGTGTCTCATTCAGGCCCACATGTTGTAAAGGTATTTTATATGCTAGTTATTATTGTTATCATCATTATCATTCCGTATGTGCTATAAAAGACGGATGATGGAGGATGTATGAAGGAGCACAGCCATAAATAAGGGTTGTGGCTGCAGCCCTAAACCTTTCCCACTCCTCTGTGGGAGACTAAATAAAAATGAGCACCTCACCTTTCAGAGAACATTTACACCAGCATCAAGTCTGACTTCTCCTCCTGGTCGTATGCAGTCAGACAGAGGAGGAGTACAGGTCTGACTTCTCCTCCTGGTCGTATGCAGTCAGACAGAGGAGGAGTACAGGTCTGACTTCTCCTCCTGGTCGTATGCAGTCAGACAGAGGAGGAGTACAGGTCTGACTTCTCCTCCTGGTCGTATGCAGTCAGACAGATGAGGAGTACAGGTCTGACTTCTCCTCCTGGTCGTATGCAGTCAGACAGATGAGGAGTACAGGTATGACTTCTCCTCCTGGTCGTATGCAGTCAGACAGAGGAGGAGTACAGGTCTGACTTCTCCTGGTCGTATGCAGTCAGACAGATGAGGAGTACAGGTCTGACTTCTCCTGGTCGTGTGTTATCCATGTGAGGATAACATCACTGAGCCTAATTCTAAAACATTTTATGAGAGAATATGGAGAATATGTTGGGAATGATCTTAGACCGTTCCTCCATACAGAATCTTTCCAGATCCTTGATATCCTTCGTCTGCTCTTATGGATTTCCCTCTTCAATTCAAACCACAGGTTTTCAATGAGGTTCAAGTGCGGAGACTGAGATGGCCATTGCATAATTAACAATTTCTTTGGGGTTATTGTCTTGCTGGACGATCCTTTGTGGCCAAGTGTCAATCTCCTTGCAGAGTTAACCAAGTTTTGGGCTAAAATGTCCTGGTACTGGGTAAACTTCATGATGCTGTTAACCTTACAAGGGCCCCAGGACCAGTGGAAGCAAAATAGCCCCATAATATTAAAGATCCACCACCACATTGTACCGTAGGTATGAGGTACTTTTCTGCATATGCTTCTGTTTTTCAATGCCAAACCCACCACTGGTGTGAGTAGCCAAAGAGCTCTATTTCCATGTCATCTGACCATAGCGCCGGTTCCAATCCAAGTGCCAATGCCGTTTATCAAACTCCAGGCGGTACTATGGTCAGATTACATGAAAGTAGAGTTCTCTCAATTGTATTAGTGTAAATGAATATAATTTCCACAAAAAAATTGGGCATACAATATAGGTCAATATATCTGTGTTGTTTGCTCATCTTTATCAAGGGTGTCAATAATGATGGTCCTGGCGGTGGATCTCAGGATATACTGTATGTGGTTTCTATTAGCCAAATACTGTACACTTTATCAGACCACAGATGTCCAGTACAGTGCCATACGGCCGGTGGCTCATTAAAGCCCAGATCTAATGCATGAATCAAAGGGTGGAGGGGAGGAAACGATCAATCAGCCTAATGGGAATCCCCTGTGTGAGGAGCGTGGGCCAGGCTGTGGGGCCTGGTGGTGGTGGTAGACCCAGCTGTAGTCTCTCAGTGTGAACTCCCAGACTTAAACACACACCATGTCCGGAACGTCACTATGTTTAGATACACTACTGAGACTCTGAGAACCACAAGGCTGTGTAGCACACACAAAATAAAGACAGACACACAGACATGTGCGCCACACATACAGCCTGTGTGTGTGTCTGTGTTGATGTGGTTTCCAGAGCAGGCTTAGAAGACCTGGCGTATCCCACGTGGCAGATGGAGCTGCCTGGGTCCTCAGAGTAGAGCGTCGCCAGGCTAGCTGCAGTCCCCACATGTGGCAGCCATATTCATCACACCATGCCACGCCAGGATAGACCCTTGCTTAGTGCTTGATGTGGGGGACCATCAAAGAGGTGATAGGGATGAGATTTATTGGCCAACGGCTATTTTGGTTTGAGTCTGTGTTATGCATTGAGAGGATTGTATGTTTAGTTTGTTCTAAGTGTGTGAGCTTGTGACCAGGCTCCATGGCTGTTATCCTGTGGTGTAGAATAACCTCAGCTAAATGGGGTCAAGGTAAGGTTTGACACCCAAAGTCTAGTCCCTTCCTAGTCTCTCCAGACAGCTCTTTAATGATTTGATCTCTTACAGTTCCCATATTGACACACACACACAGGCAAACACACACACTACACACACCGATCCCTCTTGAAACACTACTTATCTATTCAGCGCTGGATTGCCGGCAGCCCGTTAAGAATCGAGTTATGCTAAACAGAGGTTGATTTAAACAAGGGATTGACCTTTGAACTGGGCTTAGAGGATAATGTCTCAGGCAAGGAGAGAAAAGTCCTGTTACCAACCATGAATCAGGACCAGCCGACATTATTTCAAAATTGCTTAGTTGCATGGAACTCCCTTTAGTGCTGAACGGACTTTCATAAAATTGATTTTCTGAGTACACCCTTTTAGTAGCTATAAGCTTGAAATATGAACCCTTCATTGCTGAAAGCATTTTATATTTTTTTCTTTACTTTTTGCCCTCCCTGTGTAACTAATGATCTGGGGAAGGAGTGTGTTTGAAATTCTCCTCAGCAGCCATTTCCATAATTAAACACTGCTAATTATAGAGCTTTGGCGGACTTTAAACAAACAAGCCTCGTTGAGGCGCGGAGTGGAGCTGAGCAGGAGTGAGGCTTGACGCCTGACGCCTTCCATTTGGAAATCTATGCAAATCAGACCCCTGGCTAATGTGTTTTCACAGATGAAACTACTGACAACATTTACACACATTGCTCATTCACACTTAGTACAGTAGATCTGACGGTGGAATGTATTAGGCATTTAGAGGGAGATTCAACGACGATATTCGCTTTCAGAGGGAGAATAATAGCTATGGTATTGATGGTTTTTATGAAATGGATTTCATATTGAATATTCGCTATGATTACTTAACTGTAAAATACGAATCGAAAAATTGTATAAGCATGAATTGATCATATTCATATTTATGTAGTGTGTGTGCGCACGAGCGTGCATGCACGTGTGCATTTGTGTATTCATTCATTACTACGAGTACCCTCTATAGAGAACACTGAAGAAGATGACGTTTTTTCCCTTTGTCTGTGTCTTGGCAAACCACACAGCAAAACATTTCCGCATTGTCGATTTCAGTGCTGTGACAGTGGTTGTCAATTTATCACCTTTTGACAGCAAGCCCATAGAAGCCATTATATCAGAGAAATGAAAATTATATCAACTAATTTGTTAGGAAGAAAATAACCCGATTGAACCGAGTGCAGAGGACTGAGAGCTATGCTGCCAGTAATTCACACATCAACAGCATTTAAATTATTAAAAAGATTGGAAATAATAATTGGCCATATATTTTCTCCCCATTCTTCTCCACCAAATAGTTTTGCCCGGGGTACTTGCCATTCACCAGTGGTTTATAATGTAAATGACAGAACAGAATTTTCTCCCTATCTCAAACAGTGGATGGAGTGATTGACTACAGAATATTTATAGAAGCTTATAAGCAGCTATAGGTGGAGGTCAATTATCATTTGAATAATGGAGCCGAGACGTCGGCTGCCTAGCTGCCTCTGTGAAGTGTGACACATTTTTATCTCTATGCATTTCAATGAAGTCAGACTGGTACATAAAAGGTTATCACCTAGGAAACATATTTGCCTAAGCGCAAGTTAAACAGGCAAGTGAGATCGGCATAGATATTCAATTTAGCCAGTCAACCCTGACCTATAAATATTTCAACAAAACCCGATGAGGGAGTCTCCCCCCCCCCACCCCTTTGATCCAATTCCATCTCAGTAGCAGGAGATATGAGGGGAGGAGTGGAGGAGAAAGGGATGGGGGGATGGGGAGGGAGAGATGAAAAAAGAAAGTCAAGCATAGTGTATCTTATCTATTAAGTGGGTTGTTTAATGCATCTGGCATCTCTTCACCCAGGGGACTGGGTCCGGAGGGGAAGGGGGAGAGGAAAGGAGAGATTTAACAATCCTGCACTATAGACACTGGAGGCACCAGTAGCTCCCAAAGTTCAGCAGACATCAAATAATCTATAGTTGTGAGCTGACAAATCTGACCTGACACACTGCTCTATGGCGGGCGGTGGTGTGTGTGCATGTGTGTGTGTAGTGGGCTGTACTCTGGAGATGGGCATTAATCACAGTGTGTTTGCTGCTGCCGAGAATGCGGAGGGAGAGAGACCAGGCACACTGGGGACACCTCAAAGTGAGTTGGAGGTTATACAGGCATGGGGATTAATCAATAAGGACCCCATAATAACATGGGGTTCTGGCGACTCTTAAACCACTCTGGTACAAACACACACACACGCACACACAGTACACAGTACACAGTACACACACACACACACACACACACACACAATCAAATCAACAGTCCTCCTAACCTAACCAAGCCTCAGTCAGCCTCAGAATGTGGATGTGTCTGTCTGCTACAATGCCACACTGTGCTGCAATTACAGTAGTGCCGCCCAGATACAATACTGATAAGCCCTCTCAGCTGAGAGTTACAGTACGGCTGCAGACACACACACCATAAACCAGGAGGAGTATCTCGTCCTGTCCAGGCTGAGCCTAGGCTGGGCACCCGGCTCTCGGCCCCCCTCTGTTGGAGCCCGCCACCCAGAGAGACCTCGATCAGCAGCCTCCCCTCCGCCTCCACCCGGCCCGGCCCGCTCTCACAGCAGATCTGTCACTCCCTTCATGCAGTCAGCACCAACTGATTTAGCAGGAAGCAGACAGTGTGGCAGGAGGTGAAAACTCCAGCTATTTGTCAACGTGGCGCCCCATGTCAAAGTGTCAGGCCCAGGGACATTCCCCATACAGCTGGCCTGTTAGCTAAAGAGACAGGCCGTATGGTCTGAGCAGCTAGGAGGACTGTTGACACAGTGTGTGTGTGTGTGTGTGTGTGTGTGTGTGTGTGTGTGTGTGTGTGTGTGTGTGTGTGTGTGTGTGTGTGTGTGTGTGTGTGTGTGTGTGTGTGTGTGTGTGTGTGCATGTTGTTAGCTAAAGAGACAGGCCGTATGGTCGGAGTAGGAACATGCTGCTGTCAAAGACCACTCAGAGCTGCCTGCTGGAGAGCTTCCTTCTCTCCCTCTCACTCTCTCTATCATTTTCTTTCCCACCTGCTTCCTCTCATAGACTATTGGACTGTCTCAGTCTCTATATTCTGTTCCCTCACATCTGTCTCGCTCGCGATCTCTGTCTCTCATTTTTACTGGCTTCTCTTTCCCCTTTTTACATTCTTTGAAAAATAATATAATAGACAGGAATTCTGGGGTCTGCAAAATGGAGGACAGAGGCCCAGCAGTGTAGTGCTCAGGGACAGTGTAGATGCATGCACTAACATTCAAGACAAGGACTATGATACTACTCAACAATAATACCCCCAAATCTTATATATCCTGTGGGATTATCAGGCCTAAAATATCTTAATGTTTACGCACATCAATGCCAAACAACTATGTTTAAGTAAAAACTATTTCATGAATATCCCCCCCAAAAATGAACAACAGTACAACACGTGGTTATAATGTTATGTCTAATAGCCATGCCAAAATGAACAACAGTACAACACGTGGTTATAATGTTATGTCTAATAGCCATGCCAAAATGAACAACAGTACAACATGTGGTTATAATGTTATGTCTAATAGCCATGCCAAAATGAACAACAGTACAACACGTGGTTATAATGTTATGTCTAATAGCCATGCCAAAATGAACAACAGTACAACATGTGGTTATAATGTTATGTCTAATAGCCATGCCAAAATGAACAACAGTACAACACGTGGTTATAATGTTATGTCTAATAGCCATGCCAAAATGAACAACAGTACAACATGTGGTTATAATGTTATGTCTAATAGCCATGCCAAAATGAACAACAGTATAACACGTGGTTATAATGTTATGTCTAATAGCCAACAGTACAACACGTGGTTATAATGTTATGTCTAATAGCCAACAGTACAACACGTGGTTATAATGTTATGTCTAATAGCCAACAGTACAACACGTGGTTATAATGTTATGTCTAATAGCCAACAGTACAACACGTGGTTATAATGTTATGTCTAATAGCCAACAGTACAACACGTGGTTATAATGTTATGTCTAATAGCCAACAGTACAACACGTGGTTATAATGTTATGTCTAATAGCCAACAGTACAACACGTGGTTATAATGTTATGTCTAATAGCCACTTCCCTTTTACTCTGGAGAAGTCAATAAAAGATTATGTGTCAAAAATAACAATAACAGAAAATCAAATCAAGGAGCATATGAACTGAAAAAAACAACATTAACTGTATTCATTCATTGAGAAACAAATTAATTTCTTTATCTTTTCTTAAGCTTCTTTAGCTTTGTGTTTACTACGGGTAGAGAGGGTAGAGAGGGAGATTTATGAGCATACAAACAGGGTATTTATGGGTCAAACACAGCCTAGCTGGCTTTATGGACAGATTATGAACATTTTCACAAATTCAGTTTGATAACAGTTTGATAACATTTTATAGCATTTTATAAATAAACCTTTTTAGGGGCACATTGGCACACTGCTAAAGGATTGGTACAGGGGATTGAGGAGAAGGAGGGAGGGGGTCTTTTTCTTTTTGCCTCTACTGACCGTGCTGCAATTGTTGTTGTTCTCTCTCTTCTCGCTCCTCTTTCTGTCCGTTTTGTTTCCCTGTCTTCTGAACCCCCCTCCTAGGATCCATCTGGTACCTCTACTCCCCCTCAGAACACGGCCGGCCTGGTGGAATTCCCTGGACTAATTAATGAGTAGACAGTCACAGACGGCCAAAGGGCCACACATGTCTGTCTCCCTACACCTCCTTCCCCCTGGAGAGACTTTATTGAAAAGAGAAATACATGAGATGGGCTGGCCAGAATGTTTCAGTCATGAGATGGGCTGGCCAGAATGTTTCAGTCGTAAGATGGGCTGGCCAGAATGTTTCAGTCATGAGATGGGCTGGCCAGAATGTTTCAGTCATGAGATGGGCTGGCCAGAATGTTTCAGTCATGAGATGGGCTGGCCAGAATGTTTCAGTCATGAGATGGGCTGGCCAGAATGTTTCAGTCATGAGATGGGCTGGCCAGAATGTTTCAGTCATAAGATGGGCTGGCCAGAATGTTTCAGTCATGAGATGGGCTGGCCAGAATGTTTCAGTCATGAGATGGGCTGGCCAGAATGTTTCAGTCATGCAGCACCAAAACATCATGTCAGCAATAAACTAAAGTTTGGGGCCTTGTTGTAATTTAGAGGTGTGAAAAACCCCTGAACTCAATAGAATATATTGATGAAAATACTGGTTAAATACTAGTATAGTAGCTATACTGTATACACTGGGGAGTGGGAACCTCCCTTTCAGTTTTATTAATAATACTGGGGGTTGTGTTATGAATTGCCATATGAAATGTCAGCAATATGAAATGCCAGTAACCACTCAACTTAATATATATGAGGAGAGACTATCAGGGACTACAGCAGCAGGGATAGCCAGCCAGCCAGTCAGCCAGCCAGCCAGCCAGTCAGGTAGTCATCCAGCCAGTCAGCCAGGTAATCAATCAGTCAGCCAGCCAGGTAGTCAGCCAGGTAGTCAGCCAGCCAGTCAGCCAACCAACCAGCCAGCCAGCCAGCCAAGGTCAGCCAGTCAGCCAGCCAGTCAGCCAGGTAGTCAATCAGTCAGTCAGCCAGCTAGTCAGCCAGGTAGTCAGCTAGCAAGCCAGCCAGTCAGCCAGCTAGCCAGCCAGCCAGTCAGCCAGGTAGTCACCCAGCCAACCAGTCATGTAGTCAGCCAGCCAGTCAGCCAGGTAGTCAGTCAGCCAGCCAGCCAGTCAGCCAGCCAGCCAGCCAAATATCAGCCAATCAGCCAGCCAGCCAGCCAGCCAGGTAGTCACCCAGCCAGTCAGCCAGCCAGCCAGCCAGCCAGGTAGTCACCCAGCCAACCAGTCAAGTAGTCAGCCAACCAGTCAGCCAGGTAGTCAGTCAGTCAGCCAGCCAGTCAGCCAGCCAGCCAGCCAGCCAGTCAGCCAGCCAGCCAGCCAAGTATCAGCCAATCAGCCAGCCAGTCAGCCAGCTAGTCAGCCAGGAAGTCAGCTAGCAAGCCAGTCAGCCAGCCAGCCAGTCAGTCAGCCAGGTAGTCAATCAGCCAGCCTGCCAGCCAGCCAGTGAGCCAGCCAGCCAGTCAGTCAGCCCACCCAGAGAGTCTACAGGAGTCCTAGGGTCTACGACGTCATACCTCCCCTCCACTACACTGACAACAAGCGCCCTAAGCCAGAACAAACTACTAACTTACAGTACAGTATATACACAGTTTGCTGTGCTACAGTGGCCAATGAAGGGTACTGTACTGTAAGCATCCAAACTACTGCCAAACAGTGCTGGAGAGCTGCTCACAAGAGTGAGTGAAGGAGTGCCATAACTACAGTACTGTACTGTACATGGGCCAAACTCACTGCTGGCTGGGAGAGTGAAAAATAAAACGAACAAGATGATATGTTTTTAAATATGTTCATTCTCTTGTGCAACTTTGAGTCTGGACATATTAGCGACGCGGGGCATCAATCATGCAAGAGTTAATGGCACATCCAGCCTATGAATCTTTCACCAGCAAGTCCCTCTCTTCTCCCCTAACCAGGCTGGGTGGAGTGGGGCTGTTCCTGTTCAACAGCTGGTAGAGCATGGCGCTGTGATGAGTATGAGGGCCCATGTGGATATGCCAGCCCCATCACTTTGATCTATGCTTGTGGAACAGATAGCTGTAAGGTTCTGGGCCTGGTTCCTGGGCCTGGTTCTGGTTGCTTCTGCTCCATCCCTCCTGCACGCAGACCTGGGTTCAAATACCACAAACCCCGCCCATCTGGCACTTCATACAGACTAAAGCAAACACTGAAAGTATTTCAAAGATTTCAAATATAATTTGAGCCCAGGTTGGGCTGGGTACAACACAGGAACAGCCTGGTGTGTCCATGGTCCCTGAGGCTCCAGTGACACACTTTCCCTTTTAATGGGGCCACCTGCATCCTCGCGTCGGGCCCCCGTCCGAACGCTGTCAGAGGGGAAAAGAGCAGGAGGGGGGTTGGGCAGGCTTGTAGTGTGGTGGGCATCTGCAACTGGCATCGACTTTAAGGCCTCTCAGTTCTTCATGGTGGAGAGAGAGTGCCATGGGCACCCATGCTGAACTGGCCATGGATACATTTGTTCAGGCCAGGAAGGGTACTGACACATGTCAGGAAATGCTTTCTCTGTGATCTGGGTCACAGGGATTGACTTCATGCTCTGTCTGCATTGGTGATGTGTCAAGTAAGAGGGTAAGCATGGAAGCTAGCTGTGTAAATCCCCTGAAAATAACATATCAGCCAATGGGTGTGATCATAAACTCATATGGTAACAATGGATTATATATGACGTACGTCTATGCACTCTTCTGGATGCATTTCAGTCCATTACTTATCTCCTGGCACTGTTAACCGTGTCTATTCTAAACACTGGATAACTGAAAAGCATTCACATAATATGCAGTCAATAATCTATACTTTATCTGCTGGGCCTGGCATGTCTTAAAGATGTTTCAACTTTTCCTGTTGAAAAGCAATATCCCAAATATAAATACAGTGAAGTACACACACTAAATATGTTTTGAGCAAAGTAGTGTTTTTTAGACACAACTGTAAACTTCAAGGATTAGGACATTCAAGGAGTTGGTCTGATGGTGCCCGCTGATGTCATCGGCCTCCCTCTTGCTTGAGGAACAATAGAGGAGCTTACACCATGTCAGAAGGCACCTGAACCCCCTATTGGGATGTGCCTTTTGTTACGTAAATCAGGTGTTAAATGAGGTGAAAAGGAGACTGGAGTAGGACTTTAACTTTGTTTATACTCCTTTAATAATGGGGGTTAATCAAAAAGGGGTTTTGTCTTCCTCTCATCTGATGATAAGGTCTTTTCATCTCAGTTAAATGTCTCCGCCAAATGACTAATAGCTCCAGCTCCATAGCTACCCCCTGCTCCACTCCACTCCCTCTACTCCCCCTCACTCTGCTCTGAGCTAAAATATAATAATGCTGTTTTAATGTGTGTATTTAAAGCAATAATTACCCAAACAAAGCTTGCAGTAGGAATCCGTTGGACAACAGTGATGAAAAGGGCATGAATTAGCATAGAACCTGGATTATGCATCACAAATGGAACCCTATTTCCTATACAGAGCCCTATGGACCCTTTATAGTGCACTTCAAAAGAAGTGCACTATAAAGGAATAAATTCCATTTGGGACAGACTGGAAGTGTGTGTCTAGTACCTGGGGTGTAATTTCCTTAAATGCCATCCTACCAGGCAGTTAAAGAGGGGCGTTATAGAGAAACAGGGTGTCCACGCTGCCTGGAGGCGCCTGCAGTGGGTACATTTATGGGTGCACTTTGCTCATTACACCAGGGGATAATCAGCCTTTAAACAAACCTGTCATTTCCTCCTGGGCCTCTGATGCCTCTGAAGTCCACAGCCAGTCAGCCAACCAGCCAGCCAGCCAGCCAGCCAGGTCTATTCATATCATTTAGCCTCATCCTCCCTCTGACAGACCCAATCATCCCACACAGAGAGAGAGAGACACACACGCAGGTACACACATACAAACACACACACACACACACACACACACACACACACACACACACACACAGGCGCACAACCACAGGTCAGTAGACACACAGGCATGTATGTGCACACACACACAAATACACACATATACAGCTCACTGACCTCCTGCTACAATAATAAGGCACTTATCAGAGAGCAACAGACTTATAGTGACAAGACACTTGGCCAGAGGGTGGTGTAGAGGCGTTAGGGTGAGGGGGGGCTCATTCACTGACAGAACTGTAGAGCGGAGGTAGACCACACACACACAGTTCATTAGGGTTTATGTGGGATCCAGAAGAACAGGTGAAATGATCTGTTGATAATAGTTATTTTAAAAGAATGTGTACATTTTGGAGCCAATGGTTTATTTACAACACAATATTTAACAGTTGTTATACTGCCAAGCAACCAGCGAAAAGCATAGGCTACAGCAGCAGCAGTGGATGTTCAGAGCAGCTGTATTCTGCCTCTGACGGTCCCATTAGCACTCTTCATTCACTGGTACAGTATTACACAATGTAGGAGGTCACCGATATTTGTTTCAAAACTACTTCTAGATCAAAATGTCTCCCATCTGAAATGCTGTAGGCTATTTATTTCTGACTAGGCTACAAAAGCCTAATCATTTCAGGCATATCGTTTTGGAGGTAAACCAATTTTCTCCTAAACGCACACACCATCATTCATGGCAGGAAACCTGACCCTGCCTTCTGAACAAAGTGGAAAGTGCAGAGAGCGAGTTAAGAGGGAATCAAAAAGAGAGCGATTTCATGGGAATTCAAGGGGATCAAATGGTGCCTTTATTGCAGGTTGAAGCCCCTGAACGGGGGCCTATGAAAGGCTGATCTGTGCTGTGATACTTGGCTGCTACCTGGCTGGGTCTGGGCTGGATCTGGGCTAGATCTGGGATGGGTCAGGTGAGACATCCACTGAGAGGGAGCACTCAGGTCTGCGGATCCCATTCACACTGTCACCAAACCCTCACAGGTCACCCTGCTTCACTGCTTTAGCCCTTAGCCTAGCATAGCGCCACCACTAATGCATTTCTCAACAGGTACAGTGAGCAGTGCCGCGGAGACAAGGGCACAGGGCTTTGGGGAGCCAGGTACATAGCTGTAACACTATGCTGATGGGACCACTCAGCCTTTCAGCTAGCAGGGTGGTCACTTCAGTGATCATCATGTTAGCAAGGGCGCTTATGAGACGCAGGGCTTTTAAGTGAATAGAGCTAAATGAATGAGAAGGATTTTGGCTTTGAGTCTTTGACTGGTGAATGCTGGTGATGACAATCAAGGTCAAAGGTTATCTCATATCTTATCAGGGTGTGTGGAGCAAATTCAGTTTGGCGGCAGGGACAAAAGTATCTCAGGGCCAAAGAGGAAACAGCATTCATAATTATACAACCCTCACTCAAAGCCTCACGCCAACCCTCCCTGTAGAGACGCAACAACAATAGGACTTAATTACATTTTACATTATATGCCTCCAACCCCTCCTCCCTTCAAAGTAAAACACATTGACGACAAATTTGGCATTGGGATTCAAGCTCATGGCTACTCGCCATGCCAATTCCCCTTTTTTCTGTGCCGTATGCCAAGACAAATCATATTAACATGTTACTAAAGAATACTAAACCTTTTGGCTACAGTCCTCGGCCCTGTCGGTGTGCCAGTAAACTTCATTAAGCGCTAGAGAATGCTACTAGGAAACCTTGCCTCAGTTGCAATTATAAATAAGTTCCTTCATGGAGAGACGCCCCCGTCATGGGTGGGCTACTGGCCGGGCCACTGGGTCGCGGGGCTGGGGGGGGGCAGCAGGGCGATGGGGCGCTGGAGCTGGGGGCGTCTGGCTGGCGTGCAGACAACTGATCACTACTCTGAATGAAAAAGCAAGCTCAGTGAGCCAGCTCAAGTAACTGCTTTGTTACTGAATAAATGTTGCCGGCAACAAAGTTCGACAAAGAACCATTTGTCAACATGTTTACACCATAAATGCTTATAACTATGGTGACGAAAGCCCAAAAAAGAGGTTTGAATTGAATCCCCATAGGGGAATGGAAAGTAAAGAAGGAAAACCCAATCTAGTCTGGGATTTGCTGTTTGTACAACACAACAAAACAACCTTGTGGGGACTGGGAGATGTGCTGGTGCTTCTGTGGTGGAGGCACACAGAGCCAGGTACCAGGCCTCAGTTGGATTGTGTGTAAGGTGAGATGATTGGGGCTGTTGAACAGTTACAATGCAACAGACTCTTACGCATTCATTTCCACCAAGGACCATGTCATCATATGGCTTCCTACCTACACACACACACACACACACACACACACACGCACACACACACACGCACACACACACGCACACACACACGCACACACACACGCACTCTCCCTCCTGTCCCTGAGCTGCTCTCCCCCAATTAAATTAAGTTAGAAAACAGTGTTCATTAGAAAAGTGTTCCTCACAATCTGGCAACCCTGACGGTTTTACCCAGCCTTCTCATGGACCCCTGAGGCAAGCGCTCCGGCATGAAACTTATTCATTTAATCTTAAATTACATTACTTTATTACTTCATTTATTTGCTTAGTAAACACTCTGAAACCAGGGAATCTCACACATTCAGCTTCTGCATGCAAATAAGGCCTAAACATTTACAGACTGGTATAAACATTGATGTAGTCTAATCAAAGAAAAAGAAATTCAACTACACCAAAACTTGCTCAAAAGCACAAACTAGAATTTGTGTTAACTTTATATTACTTCAAACTGTATTTTATTGTATAACTGTAACTCACACACCATATCAATAACTCCAAGTAATGGCTCTGTGACAAGCTACAAGCATACAGTTATGTAGTTGTACTACAAACCATTTGTGCTCTCTTTTGTGTTCATGTAGAAAACACCTGGAACCGTGGTAAGAGCTATATAGTTATCTGTAAATATTTACCGAGTACAAGGTAATTACACATGATATCTTGTAGTTACCTAGGTATGCAATTGTAATGTAAAGACATGCCTTGAATTATCGGGTATATTCCAAATGTAACTGAGATCAACAATGTAACTGAAAGGTAAGCCTTGGAACCTTTTCTCCAGGCCCGTTAAGAAAAGATAAAAGCCTTTAGTGAAGCCTAGCTGGACCAAAGCCCAAGTGTTACACAGCCAAAGATAAGAATCCTGACATAGTCCGAGAGACTGACACAAAGAGAGAGAGAGAGAGAGAGAGAGAGAGAGAGAGAGAGAGAGAGAGAGAGAGAGAGAGAGAGAGAGAGACCGCCTATCCTAACACCTAAGCCTCCCCTGGCCTTGATCTGATCTGTCGTGACATGGTAGGGCCATTTCTGGAATAATTAGGAATAATTATTAGACAATGCTCTGTGGTTGTGAACTCAAGTCTTAGATTAGGAAATACAACAGAAACTCTTTGTGATTGTTGTGAGGAGTTAAGCACTGTCGTGTCATGGTGCTAGCAGACCTAACCCTCTATACATGTTTCTTCTCCTCCATCACAAATCCCACTAAAAGGAAAATAAAAAATAAATATGTTTCACACAGTATGGGTGATGTCGAAGAATTTTCAAAACATAAAGACAGACAGAAACTAAGGAGGAGGGTTAGTTTAACATTAAAACCAAATGTAGCTGTTCCTTTCACATTCTCATTAAATAATAGCTTGTGAAAGCTTAAGACTAGTAGCCATGTTGAGCCTCACTAATGTCCATTAGGGCTCCTTTCATCTGCGGTTGCCTCCTGAGGCCTGGTTCAGACAGTGCTATGAATGGGAGAGCTGTTTAGCGAGTGCAACAGGACCAGTCTGCTGTCTCCTCGCCACTCCATCACTCAATGACCCCAACATACGACATGCCACTCCAATCATGAGAGAGGTACAGAAATCCCCTACTACCTGTTCCATGTGATAACCATACTGTTAGCTAGCACATACACACACTCACACACACATACACACATACACACACCTCCCTGATAGACAGGGCGAGGGGTGAGGCGACAGGGATCAGACCTCCTGTTTCAAACACACCATTAATCTTTCTTCCTTTCTCCTCTCTGACACGTGAGGCAGACCCTCCCAGCGCAGCCCAGCGGCCCATACCTTGAACCAACCTCCTCTCTGGTCTCTGATAAGATCTGAGCAAAGCGGCAGGCCGCCTGCGGAGCACCGGTATCCCTCAGCCACTCACAGCCCGTCCTACCCCCTGCCTCAATCAACTCACTAACAGGCAACCATTACAGACTGATGGGGAGCTGAAACCTAACCCATCTCTATGCGCAACACACACACATACATACACACATACACACACACCACCTCTCCCTGCCTGACAATTTCTCTGATTGTAGTCAGATGCCAAACGGAGGAGAAGAGAGATCTGCGATCACTTCCGACGCCCACCTCCAGGCGAAGGCACAACAAAGGCCCTCTAAACGGGAGTCCTCCTAAAGAGGAGGCACACACACCCCACCACCGGTGAGGAGAGGGGGCCTGGAGGAAACTGTAACACACACTGGTGTGAAAAGGGAAAAAAACTCGAAATCCACCCGTGTAGAGGTGTCTTCACAGTTCACTCAGACACTAAACTCATGTGGGTTTTTATTGAAGACAAACCACGATCCTCCTCAGGTTTTGTATCCACACAGTGGAAGGAAGCTGTGATGATGGTTGACAGACAGGGAAATGTTATTGATACCCACTGCAGTGAGATTGATATGACAGGGAATCATTGTGATGCGTGTTCGAACAGCAGCTGATAGTCATATCTGTTTGTCTAAGGTGTCAGGCCTATTCATTTAGAAATATTCCCTTGTCATCTAAACAACTTCCATTGTGTCAGCCTTGGGAACATTCCATTGTATCAGCCTTGGAAACGTTCCATTGTATCAGCCTTGGGAACATTACATGGTATCAGCCTTGGGAACATTACATGGTATCAGCCTTGGGAACATTACATGGTATCAGCCTTGGGAACATTACATGGTATCAGCCTTGGGAACATTCCATGGTATCAGCCTTGGGAACATTCCATGGTATCAGCCTTGGGAACATTCCATTGTATCAGCCTTGGGAATGTTCCATTGTATCAGCGTTGGGAACATTACATGGTATCAGCCTTGGGAACGTTCCATTGCCTCAGCCTTGGGAACGTTCCATTGCCTCAGCCTTGGGAACGTTCCATTGTCTCAGCCTTGGGAACGTTCAATTGTCTCAGCCTTGGGAACGTTCCATTGTCTCAGCCTTGGGAACGTTCCATTGTCTCAGCCTTGGGAACGTTCCATTGTCTCAGCCTTGGGAACGTTCTATTGTATCAGCCTTGGGAACGTTCAATTGTCTAAGCCTTGGGAACGTTCCATTGTCTCAGCCTTGGGAACGTTCTATTCTCTCAGCCTTGGGAACGTTCCATTGTCTCAGCCTTAGGAACGTTCCATTGTATCAGCCTTGGGAATGTTCAACCATAGAAGCCTGATCCCAGAACTGTTTGTGTTGTCTTGCCAACTCCCATACACAAACAGATCAGCACAACAGTAACACAGATATGTGACCACCAGGCTACCAAAATAGCAGTCGTATCCCCAAATCTGCTTGCAGGGAGAGAAAGTGCCAATGTTGTGGATAGAGAGAAAGGAACAAAACGCCTAGGGATTAATGACCATAAACTCTGCGTCTGGAGCTAAGCACTGAGCCATCTTGACAGGACAGGACAGGCCTGTTGGGACGCGGGGGCCCTAGCATATCTCAGCTGGGGTCTTAGCCTCTTAGAGCGGCTTGTGTCCCCCTTCCATTTTAATTAAACCAATCCAATCAGGCCAGATTACAATAGTAGAGTACAGGGAGCCGCTTGAGAGCATTGTGTGGTTGAGGTTAATACTCCTGATTCGTCTCTCAAGGAGCTTTACTTTCTCCTCCTGGGGCTGACTGGAGTATTGTCAAGGCCTTCTGCTGTTGAGTAGGGCCATTAGGAGTCCTAAGGTGGGTCTGCTCTTTACCCTATCTACCCTAGTTTTCTCAGACCCTTCTGTTCCGCTGAGGAGTACTGTAGGGACCATAAGGAACTGGAAGTATTAAGAAGGAGAAAGTAGGGCCCTGTTATTTTCCCCCTTGTGTCTGCCCTGGGGGCAGATGAAAGCTCTGCCCATTGATGTCAACCTCCTGTCTCGTTAAGTATGGTAGTCTTATTTCTCTCTGAGACATTTCCCCTTTTCAATTTGGGCCTAGTCTTGGCAAAACTGAATTGAACCCAACCAAACTAGATCCATCCCAGCATCTAATGGTAACCAGTCCTTCCATCTGAAGCAGATACATTTTTGGGGTGTTTCACTGTGTTCCAACTTGGTGTTCCAACTTTTCAGAGCCTTTCTTAGTATAGCTAAGTAAACAGTGACAGAAACCCGTGTAGGTTCTTATAACTGAACAAAAGCCTGGAAAAGAGGTGCTCTAGTCTGTCTGACTGCTTCTGCTGCCATCACCCTGGAATCACCATCTTAATCTAGGAGTCAGGCTGCATTGCATTCTGTCTGGTTTCTGTGTTACAACCAGGGGAGAGGATAGAGAGGAGCGGAGCGGGCCTGGCCAGGGGAGACATCAAAGAGGCCAGGGAGACACGTATGGCTGCTAATTTCTCAGGCCGGCGCATTCGTGTCAGAGAGCTTGGATTTGAGAGGCTCTCCTCCTCACTTCAAAGCCTGGCGCCTTAAAAGGTCTGGCTGTGTTTTGACGTGGATCTGCAGAGGTGAATGAGAATCAAGCAGCCGCTGCTAGACCCTTCAGAAGTCAGGCTCACTCTCTTTAACCCCCTGCTCCCCTCCACACACCTACCACTACCCCTCCCCGTCCGTCTCGACAAAGAAGAAGAGAAGAAGAAAAACAAGAAAATTCAATAATGCCTTAGAGAGGCAGGATTACCTGAGGAGACGCCTGCTAACGCTGCTATGCCGGCAGTGAAATCTCTCTCTCTCTCTCTCTCTCTCTCTCTCTCTCTCTCTCTCTCTCTCTCTCTCTCTCTCTCTCTCTCTCTCTCTCTCTCTCTCTCTCTCTCTCTCTCTCTCTCTCTCTCTCTCTCTCTCTCTCTCTCTCTCTCTCTCTCTCTCTCTCTCTCTCTCTCTCTGCAGCCCTCATAAAGCACATCAAAACTCTCCTTTGATGCCACAGCAAGCAATTAACCCCTTGAGTCCAAAATTACAGGTTGCTGGTAGAAGTGACACTTTTGGATGGGTTGTGTGTGTGTTTGTGTGCGTGTGCAGTGTGTGCGTGCATGGGGGTATTGTTGTATTGTTTGTTTTCAGACCAGGCTACTTCTCTAATGAAGCGGTTGGTTGGAGTCAGCGCACCATGCTGTATTTGAGACAACCCATTTCTGTCAGTTTGAGAAGTAAAGTAGGCTAAACCTCTAGAGAAGGGTTATCTGGGGCTGGGAGGAAGTGTTACTGCAGCACTCCATTATTTGTTACTCCTGCTCACTTCTGAGGAACAGTGCTACAAGACACAGCCTGGAACAAAGGAGACGGGCTCCTTGTGAATCTTAATTAAGTCGTGGGCGCATGCAGCCAAACAATGAGGGTTGCGTCCCAATTGGGACCCTATTCCTAAATAGTGCGCTACTTTTGACCAGAGCCCTATGGGAATAGGGTGTCATTTGGGACGCAATCAATGTCTACCCCTGATTTCTACTGTGTGTGTTGTGTCACCACCACCGCTCTGCCAGTATTGTGTTTGCATCAAAAAATAATTAGGCGGCTTGTGAGGAGAGGTGGAGAACTAGAGATAAATCCTCTATGTTATGTTCCCTTGACTGATGTAGAAGATAAAGAACCTTATAGGACAGTTGTGGATTAACACTGGGTAAACAGCATGTATGATGAAGGGGTTCAGCACTGGGATTTCACAAAACAACTATTTTAGAGCTTGTAAGGGGGCAGGTGAGTGTGTGACAAGCCTTGCAGAGGAATGTGATGACACTTTACTAAACATCCTGCCACAAGCGTACACACCTCTCTCTTATCTGAACAATTAAAGCAAAACCCAAGTGATTCATCACACATCATAGATCTGGTGTCTGTTTCTACTGAGGACCAACGAGTCATCTAACTCATCTCACACACCAGATTCATGGCCTTTTAACCAAGACATTGTTTTATGGAGGTCTCTCTGCTCTGCCCCCACTACCCTCCCCTGGTTGACACTGAAATACACAATGATTATAGGCAACTCTACAGTATATTGTATGACAGCCCCAGTCCACGTGAGAAACTTACAATCATGTTTCATTAATTTGGTTTGAATGAAGCCTCATTTCAAGCATCGAGGATCTTAATATTTATGTGAAATTAATAACATAACAGATGTGTTCACAATTCCTGCCGTCCCTCTGGTAAGAATATACTGTAGAAATACTGATTACCTCAAGAAACTCCAAAGGACTATGGAGGACTGTCCTCAAGAGCTTGTCACTTACATCCTTCAATGCCAAAGTACCAGAGGGATACTCACATGACAGGTTTATATCAAATGGCCTTAATCTATAGTCTACACCGTCTCTCTGCGTTTAGCCTATCTGGGGCACGTCTTAAAAGTGAAGTGTTGCATTCAGGAGGACAGTCAAATCATAGAAAATGCTTATCTGTGTTCACAAATGTCTCCACACTTCCCTGCCGCTTGGGGAGCCCTGTACTAGATAGCCTCAGGCCAAAAACACTGTAGCGTTCTCTTTCCCTTTCTTACAGTACTTCCTTTCTCAATCTGAGTTACAAACACAGGGACATGAGCTTCACAATCCACTATCTTCCACAGTGCTGCCCCATCTCTTCCCAAGGTGTTTCACCAGAGCACCTCAGACACACACAGGAGGAGAGGCAGAATCGCTCTAATGTCTGCTCTTTAGAGAGAGAGAGAAAGAGAGAGCGAGAGAGAGAGAGAGAGAGAGAGAGAGAGAGAGAGAGAGTGAGAAATTATGATAAATCATTAAGGGGTTTTGTTCCAATGTGCCAAAGAGCTGCTGCTGCGATCACAATCCCTTTTTACAGTTTCCTTTGTCTTAGACTAAAACTGTCTGGATGTGATATGACAGATAGAGCGAACATCCAAATACCTCTGCAGTTTGTTTATGCTGATCCATGGATCCATCACTTTAATGCTTCCAAATTCAATATGACATCATTGACATATTCCCATTTAGAAGAATGACTGATTCTAGAGCAGTGAGAGATATCAGAGGTTGTTCACCTGTCATTGCACAAAATCCACCATGACACTCGATTTTGAGACAGGAGTTTGATTTTCTTTTTAGTCTTTTTAAAGTCTTACATTTTGGGAGATTGACACATTGCTCAAGATACACACCTGCTCTTCAATGGCGAGAGTGCTGTAACAATTAGATTCCAGGTTTTTATTTGTATTTGTTTTGGTGTGAATCTACTTCCGTACTAGAGTAGAAACAAGTCTCACCAATAGTTCAACCTTAGGCCTGTAACCAGTAGGCAGTAGAATAGCTGAATAGATCAAATGGAAAATGCAAAAAGAAACCCTCTCATTTGCATGTAAAACTCTACTAATTCAAACTGTGGAATAAAAGGCAAAACACCAAGAAGTGAACAAGAACAGCTGGCTGTGTGATGAAATACGATTAATAAAAGCTAAACCGACAAACTGACAACGATCGTGAATATATTAAAAGCCATTTGAGTCTGTGACTAATATTCATTTGCTTCTTCATAATTAATGTAATAATTTTTTTTTGTGCCTTTTCTTCTCCTCTCATCGCTTGAACTATGAATCCAATTTCTTGTCGGCCTCGTTGAAGACACTGTATTTATTCATGATTGTGCAGTCACTCTTACTGTCTCATTGGATCTTTGGGTCTTAATGTGTGTATGTCTTTGTTAGTGGCAGAGTGGCAGCGCCGGCAGAATTCCCATCTACGCCAGACAGCACGCTGGCTTGATTCAGCTGCTGAAGCTGAAATACAATGAAAACAGGAAAACAATAAAGAGAAATCTGAGTTATTAAATTGGATATTGCGGTAATGCATAATCTAACTTCATCTCAACGGCTCCGCGGGAAAGTCTTTGTTTAGCCAGAGAGAGCAGAGGCACTCCAATAATTGAAAAACCAATTCAAAATTTTATGAGAGCCGAGCCTCTATGCAAAAAAGTGGGTGGACTGGATGAATGAAGAGGAGGGAGTACATTGATCATTATAACCTTATTATTTTTCTTCGTTTCTAGATGAACAATTGTCTCCTGTATTATATGATCAAAGTGAGTTTGGCTAATAAAGTCTGGAGAAGAAGGCTTACAGTGTGTCACTCAGACTGTTTTCTAATGGTGTCTAATACTAGTTCACTCTGAACTCTAACCCTCTGCTCCTCTGCTCCTCCACTCCTCCGCTCCTCCACTCCTCCACTCCTTTACTCCTCCGCTCCTCCGCTCCTCCACTCCTCTACTCCTCTACTCCTCTACTCCTTTACTCCTTTCTTCTCTCTGCTATCTCTGCTCTGCCTGCTTAGTTAACACTTCAATGGGCACATTGGGTCTCTGACTGACTGACTCCTGCAGCGAACACAGCAGGGCAGAATAAAGCAGAGCATTGTCCTATTAAAGTGTCTTTAATCTATTCACTTTAAATGGCTGGGTAATGTTCAATACGTCAGTTTTATAACTACGTTGAGTCAACAATTGGTACAACTCTTCAACATTCATGTTGAAGAGGGGTGTTGAGTTCCACACCACAGAAGTTCTAAGAGAAGTCACATCTGTAATAGAGACACACAGACACACACACAAAGACACACACGCACAGACACACACACGCACACACACACACACATAGACACACACGCACAGACACACATGCACATATGCACACGCACACAGCTCTTTAATTCTGTGATTGACGTCCAATTATTTTAGTCTCATGAAGGTGAGTTAGGAGAGTGGGGTGGGGGGAGGTGGCAGGGGAGCTGGGGGGCCAGGGGAGAGGGGGGAGGGGGGAGTCAGCGTATCTCTGACAAGGTGTTCATTTACTAATAAATAGGGGGTGAGGTGGGGTCTGTGGGAGGGCCGTGATGTGCTGTACTCCTGGTGCTGGCCCGAGGGTGATCCGTGGAGAGATGGGAGCACGGGGGCCTTGGCTAGCGGCCAGCGCTCACTGTACTTATCCCTCTCCTCTTGCCAGGAGAACATCCATCTCCCGCTCGGCCCTGACACTCCGTTTATTCCCACATTCATTTGTCATGTCCCCCAATCACATGATGAATAGAAACGCTCCGACCATGATGGATGAGCTTTCTAATTAAGACCCAAAGAAAAGATCAGCGCTCAACTTGAGACAACGCTTTCTCTTTTTCTCTCCCTCCTCTCTCTGTTCATCTAATAAGAGTCCAGCCTTCTTTTTTTAAAGAGCTGGTGAGTAATGGTCTTTGTAGCCACTGTCAGTCTACTGTAGGTCATCTGACCAGACAGGAGGGAGAAGAGAGAGAGAGAGAGAGAGAGAGAGAGAGAGAGAGAGAGAGAGAGAGAGAGAGAGAGGTTGGAGGAGGAGAGGAGGGGGGAGCTGAAACTACTCTGCTGTACCCAGGATGCTGCTTGCTTTTGTTTGTTTGTTTGCTGTGTTTAAAACAAAGAGCGCATGGCATTGAGAATTCCATGTGAAGGAAATCCCCTCAGAGATTAGCTATTCAAAGGCATGCAAATGACATCGCCCGCCATGTGCTGGTTTCAGAAGGGGGTTGTATTCATTTTGGATCTGCTTAATTGCCTCATTTCTAAAATAACTTCTCTGTTGTTTACCAGCAACAATACACTACATATAAAAGCTGTTGAAGTGTACATGAGGAGTTGTAAGCCATTGGATATGTCAGTTTTTGCATTGTGTGTGCATCATTTCAATGGGTGAGAAGGCCACTATCTGTATATCAGACATTCATATAGGTTACTGTAGACTCTAGAACAATATGACATATAGGTTACTGTAGACTCTAGAACAATATGACATATAGGTTACTGTAGACTCTAGAACAATATGACATATAGGTTACTGTAGACTCTAGAACAATATGACATATAGGTTACTGTAGACTCTAGAACAATATGACATTTAGGTTACTGTAGACTCTAGAACAATATGACATTTAGGTTACTGTAGACTCTAGAACAATATGACATATAGGTTACTGTAGACTCTAGAACAATATGACATATAGGTTACTGTAGACTCTAGAACAATATGACATATAGGTTACTGTAGACTCTAGAACAATATGACATATAGGTTACTGTAGACTCTAGAACAATATGACATATAGGTTACTGTAGACTCTAGAACAATATGACATATAGGTTACTGTAGACTCTAGAACAATATGACATATAGGTTACTGTAGACTCTAGAACAATATGACATATAGGTTACTGTAGACTCTAGAACAATATGACATATAGGTTACTGTAGACTCTAGAACAATATGACATATAGGTGTGCCATTTCAAACAAAAGCTAAACAAAACAATCTTGGAATTTGATTTAACTTATCCTGAACTTCATAGAGTTAAACTTGATCATTTATGTTGATGATATTCATTGCACTCAATTTTATTTGAATGAATATAAGAGTCACAAAAGACTTCAAGTCACTCATCGAATTCAAGATTCTGAATTGGCCTCTCTCATGCTCATAGGAGGAACAGTCAAGATCCAGCACGCCATCTTATCTCACCTGCCACATGTGACCCCAACACAATGCACATCTAGAGAAAGAACCTCCTTACAGTGTCACTACTCAACCTATGTTAATATGCCATAGAGGAAAATATGAGGACAGGTTTTGTTGTTGAAGATGTATGGTTGGGTATCTAGGTCTGTGTGTATTAGTGTATATGTGTGGGTGTGTGTGTGTGTGTGTGTGTGTGTGTGTAAGGATTAACCAGAGATCAGGAGTGTGTGTGAGTGGTGTGGGCATTAGCCACAGTATGGGGCTCTGTAGGGGCCAGTCCCAGCCCCCCTGCACCCCTGTTACCCCTGTGTCTGTTACCCTTGTGTCCTGTCCAGGGGTGAGGTGATCACCTCCGTGTGAAAAGGCCAGATTGAATTACCGGAGAGGCGGCTCACCGTGGCGTGCGTATCTGTGGAATTAAGCCATGCGTGACGCGACTGCACTCCCCTTTAAAACATGCAAGAGAGAGCTAGAGCCAGCGGGATCTCAAGGCGGCTTTGGAAATCGTTGAAAAGAATCAATTACTGTAAATGCATCAGGAGCAGCCATGCATGAAACACATGACATATCTTAGCATTTCAGCCAGCCTGGGCCTCCTAGACTACCATCACGGGGGCTATTGCTATCTATTGTGGGATTGTGGAGGTGGTAGATGTGGAGGGTATCCATATTCTAAACTACTATCCCTAATACATAGGCGAGTGTACGCCATAAATTACACTTTTTACAATGAATTGTCGCTCCCCATTTTGTTGAACAACTAATATCATCCAACAAAGAGTGTCAGATGAGATGTCTTGTATCTGGAACAAAATAGCACATTAGTTGTATGGTGGATGTTTTCAGCCTGTTTTCCAATCAGAGGAGTAAAATGATCCCCCCTATTCAACACAAACCCATCTTTCTGAGAAACGAAAGTCGTTGACTGAGCCAATCACATTTTTCTTCTTCGTAAAAAAGAAAATCATGGTTTGCTTATAATTTTATGAGGTCATACAATGTTTGTTTTAAAACATTGTTTAGTTTATTTTGTTTACATCAATATTTTGATGCCTGAACAATAGATTATAATTTGTCATTGATGCACTATAGTCCCAAAATGTATTCAAAAGACACAACATAACATTACTGAGCATAGGATTCAGTTGTGTCTTTTGAATACATTTCAGAACATTTGTGCCTAAAAAAACATTAAGGAAAGAGGAAATATTGTTGTCATCTTTTAGCCTACCCCAAATCTCCCCAATGTTGCCTAAATATAGCTGTTCAGTACATCACATAACCTGCCGTGACCCCAATCAGCCCAAAAGCTTTTCTTGATCTTTATTTCAAGAGTAACATCCCTAATCTGATGTCCACCAGAATAACACATCACAAAAACATCATCCCACCGCCTCCGCCTAAACCTTTTTTCCATGTTGCTCCTGAGTGGACAACCAATGTTTATTACTGTCAAACAAGGCAGGGACAAGGTTTAGGATCGCACTGTAGACACGGTCTGAAGACCAAACCACTGTTTTCACATCCATTCCCAATGTATACACGCTGTAAACCCATGGTGGTATCGGACGGAAACCTTTGTTAACACTTGTTTATAGGTGGTTTCTCTTGATTAGATAGCTGGTCAAAATATTGATCGTTACACATTTCGGACATTGTCTGCATGTATACAGGACACAGGACAGCAACCTTGAAAGTGGAGACAAGGATAGGATTCTCTCTGGATGGAAGAGAAAAATGGGAACAGGCCCTGTCTAATACTGTATGTGCCCACAGAATTATGCCACCAAATACACACACACACACACACACACACACACACACACACACACACACACACACACACACACACACACACACACACACACACACACACACACACACACACAGGCCTCTGTGTTCTCACTCTGACTCCTCTGTTCAGTTTGAGGGGCATTAGCTGATCGTTCATTATTAGCTCCCGTCTGTCAAACGAAACAATGAATGGACTGCTCAGAATTGATGACTATATAGAAGTGCATATGAGCAAAAAGCCTTCCATTTAGTGCCCTACCTCTCTGTATAAGAGGTGACAGCCATGATGGATATGACACTATACACCAGATTTATCTTGGAAATTGAATAATTACCCAGTGGATGCATGGCTGGTGGTCTGCATTTATACTGATAGCTAACAGGACACCCGCCCAGCCACCCATGCTACAGCCAGGATATGCATAAAAGGGAGATGGGGGGTCAGATGGTGTGACGATGGTGATGGTTAAATCCCAAAGGCCTTATAGCAGTGCATTGGAAATCTTCACTAACTATGGGAGAATCGATTTTCCTGGTTCAAGGTTAAGACACTAGTCTAATGTTATGCAAAGTGGCACTCTGACTATGTCACCTCCATCGGGGATAAAGAAGCTCATAGCAAGGTGACCCCAGAGCACCTAATGGTGACTAATACGCATGTAGAGAGAAGCCAGGGGTTACCAGGTTCCAGGCCATTTACACCCAGACCAACACCAGTTCACATCATGGATCAATAGGGGAAAATTACACATCCCTCCACCTTTCTTCTTTGTCCCATTCCTTCAATATCTAGCAAGGAAACACATCCTGGTAATGTAGAAATAATGTTGATGTTCTAATCAACTCCCAAGGTTTTACATAGTGAAGTCGATACATCAACGTAGAGCCATGTAAATGCTCCACTGTTTCAATAGAATGATTTTCCATTACAAGTTATCAGTTGAGTTGTTCTGCTCTGTCTGGAAACAGAACAAACAGCTCTACTATGCGCTGAGCCTTTATAATTGACTGTGTGTTTCCCAGACATCAAAACAATCAGAATGTGTCGGCTTTGGGCCGCTCTGTCTCTCTCTCTCTTCATCATATCAGCCTAACTTCGGATAGGCTTTGTTTTCTCTCTCTTCTCTTCCTCCCTCTACCTCTCTCTCTCTCTCCTCAGGGATGAAGCAATCCTTCAGTGGTGTCATGAAGGGTGTTTTGTAAAACACAAAGGAGAATCATCTCCTCTCAGAGGTATATTTTATTTTACAGGTATCAGTCATCCTGCTGTCAATCCTGCCCAACAGATTTCACACGCCACTGCCACCTCTGCTCCGCAGTCGCACCTCACACTCACACACATACACACACACACACACACACACACACACACACACACACACTCTGCATCTCACCTCCGCTTCCTGATTGCATTTATATATACAGCCACCAGTCTGTTCCACAGTGGACTGACTGCATCCAATTCCACAGCAACTCAAACATTTCATGCAAGTACATGCACAGGCCATCAGAGGAAGGAAACCATCAACTAATAAACAGTAGGAAGCCATTTGAGGACGGTGGGACTGTGGGATTGTGGGAGTGTGGTTGTTGTTCCAGCTCGCAAGCCTACACATCCACTTACATATCTGTAAGCAATCATTAGTTACTGTGTTGTGATGTGAAGCAGCACTGTGGATGAACTCACTCCACTACAGAGACGAAACAAGAGAGATGGAGGGTACAACATTAAGTAATGCTAACAGTATGAGTGTAATCACACCTCGATGAAAGCCACTCCATGGTTAAACAAATTTCAGTCATTAGCTTCACTAATTCTTCATACATTTATGTGTTACCATTCGACCGGCAGTTGTTCAAAGATACATGAAAAGGCACAAATCCACCTTGCCTCCGGGAGACATCTAACAAATAGTACCCAACCAAATGATAGTCTAAAGACTGATGGAAAGAGGTTTCAACCACACGCCTGAACTGAACCCATCTGCCTGGTTGATGATGATTCCTATTCATTCCTGTTCTAGTGATACGGGTACTGTGTCAGTGTCTTTGATCAGCTGGATGGAGACAATAGTAGCTGTGGTACTGGGTTTACCTGCTGCTAAGCCAGGTATCACAGCCTGCTGGGAGGACGACATAGCACCTTAAAGCAGCTTTAGCCCACCTCCCTCTGGATCTGCATTCAGCTGACATGATTCATGTGGGCCGGGACGTGGATTGGAGAGAGTCCCTACTGTGGAGGAACGTCGTCTTTCATGTCTCTGAGGAGTGTTTATGAGGATATGGAGACGTGAGGACGGTGTTGCGTGGGTGTTCCGTTCCTTAAAGCACTGATACTGAAAGCGACCTCAGGCTTGATCCCTTCTCTGACGAGGTGGAGAAATCTACCTCTGGATGAATCCCCTTGTAGTACAGTTAATTCCCATAAGAACATGGCGCGCGAGGAAGCCTCATCTTGGTAAAAGAAAGGAATATGAGAGCAGATTAATATTATGAACAGTAATATTCCTGGCAGCAGCATCTGCATGCACCAGGGATTACAGGGCTCCCGGGTGATTACCGGCAGGGGAAGAGAGGTTACAAGTCCACACAACTTTTCATCTTCGTCCAGGGCACAGAGCACACACACACACACACACACACACACACAGCAAGAGGAGCATACACACACATCATATGCTCAGTATAGGAATGACATGACATACTTCCGTTACTGGATCACAGTACACAAATAGTCTTGACACAGGGTGGAACACAGTAGATACACTGTGTATCTACTATCAGCTGATTGCATGTTCTAGCGTTGTTATATGTTTCCATGATGAATAGGCCTAAAGTTGTTTGAGCACATTTTGTATGCATAGCAGACTGCATTAGCAGTAAATAAATAATGCAGTGTGTGAGCTTGAAAATCATCCAACAATAATTTACTAACTACATTAAAACATGATGTTGACATTCAGCACATTAATTTATATATTGTTTCTGTATTTACCTGTAAGTGTGAGCACAGGAACTTTCAAAGGTACAAGGTTTAGCAAAGCCAAACTCCCATAAGACAGAGTGAGTGGAGCCCCCTCAGGGCTGTGTGTCCGGCCCACTGATGATGTGGCGATATCAGGTTCCAGTGAGGCTGAGGCCTGTGTGGTGTGTGAGGGGCCTGCCAGGGCCAGTCTGAGCCCCAGTTCTCTGTAAGCTCTCTTTATCCCCCCTGCCATTGGGCAGGCAGACGCCGGCCACGCGTGCAAAGCAAGCCCAGGAAATCGCAGCCAGGAGATGTCTTACGACCGATAGGACTCAGCAATTTCCTCGGCACCTTTCGCGTGAGGAATAACACACAAGTCTAGTCTGTGACCAATAAGCAGGCCTAATGAAGGCCAGGTGGGGGCAGACTAGGGGGCGACGCGGAGCTCAAACATGCCTCTCATGTCTGAAAGGATCCTGAGGAAACTACCCTGACACTCTACTCTAGCTGCTGGCTGTAGTGTGAAAGAAAATAAACAACACTGTTTCCATTTAGAGGTCTAAGCCAAGAATCACAGGGTAGACACATTTGCTGGGAGAAAAACAGTGGGACGTTTCCCGTCTTTAGACTCAACTGTTGGCTTTGTAGTGTGCCGCGGGGTCCCTGGATTTTGTACCAGAGGAAGGAAGGAGGGGGGGTGCAGGGCGACACTGCTGTGCTCCCCCACGTGGCGTCTAAACGTGTGTCTGCACCTCCTAATCTGGAGGTTCAAAGAAACATCTGATAGAAGGGGGTACCAACCTACCAGCGGATCTCTCCTCAGCTGCCAGCTGACTGCTTCCGATACTCACCCACCAGTCATCAATTAGGAACCTGACGGCCACCATCTATCCACGCACAAACACACACACACACTACCTGACTGACGGGCCTAGCGTGTGGAAAATACACACCTTTACTGAAGCTGGAAATCTGATATAGAAGGCTATACACTGGGGCCCACTCACAGAGCTACACCGGGAACAGACTTTCTACTTTGACATGTACAGTACTACTTTGACATGTTAGACCTACACTCAGCTACTTTTTTGCAGATATGAAAACATATAGCAACAAAGTGTGACTGTTATAAGAGTCAATGATTGATCACAGGATATATTGCAAAGAGAAAAACACATTTGTTAGTTAATACAGAAGAGGAGAGGCTATACAATCATGCAGAAGCTGTTGGAAATGAATAAGTTTCTCATTCTGCATACATTTCCAAAGGTAGCAATGAAGTGCAGGAACTCACATGAATAAAAATCATTCCGCTCTTTCATTTTTCTTTTCTAATTCAACCAGTCTTAAGGCACGACACATTCCCCCACAATGGCACTAAACGCTCTGTTGAAGAATGTGATTGGAAGGCGGGCGGGCCGGGTCATTGGTGTAATGGTCGCCTAGGTGATTATACCCCACAAATTGCTCTATGCTATTAGAATAAGATTTCATGCAGATGGTGACAACGTGCTCCGTCTCTGAAATTAAAGGGCAGCAGTAATCTTAGCGCCCCTCTCCTAAATATAATTTAAAGCGTTGTAGCGAGAAAACATCCCAATTCATAATCCCTGAAATATATCATTATTGGGATAATGCGAGTGGATGAATTACTTTGCATACACTAGCCGTCTGGAAGGCTGACCCTGGCTGGCAACAATTCCATACGACACTTCTCCAGAGCCATATGAATTCATTTTCATTTTCCTGCAATGGCTGTCCTAATCAGCATGCCTTATTGTGACAGAGAGTTCATTGCGGCTGTTCAGATTGCCTGGGCGCTATATGAGCCTATGGGTGCTGTTCAGATTGCTAGGCCTGGGAGTTAGAGGAGCCTATGGGTGCTGTTCAGATCGCTGGACCTGGGAGTTAGAGGAGCCTATGGGTGCTGTTCAGATCGCTGGACCTGGGAGTTAGAGGAGCCTATGGGTGCTGTTCAGATCGCTGGGCCTGGGAGTTAGAGGAGCCTATGGGTGCTGTTCAGATCGCTGGACCTGGGAGTTAGAGGAGCATATGTGTGCTGTTCAGATCGCTGGGCCTGGGAGTTAAAGGAATCTATGGGTGCTGTTTAGATTTCTGGGCCTGGGAGTTAGAGGAGCCGATGGGTGCTGTTTAGATTGCTTGGCCTGGGAGTTAGAGGAGCCTATGGGTGCTGTTCAGATCGTTGGCCCTGGGAGTTAGAGGAGCATATGTGTGCTGTTCAGATCGCTGGGCCTGGGAGTTAAAGGAATCTATGGGTGCTGTTTAGATTTCTGGGCCTGGGAGTTAGAGGAGCCTATGGGTGCTGTTTAGATTGCTTGGCCTGGGAGTTAGAGGAGCCTATGGGTGCTGTTCAGATCGTTGGCCCTGGGAGTTAGAGGAGTCTATGGGTGCTGTTCAGATCGTTGGGCCTGGGAGTTAGAACTTTCCTGTAATGCAGGAAATGTCAAACGTGTAGTGTGTATTTGATGTTTATAAAGGCTTCTGAAGTTTGTAATTTCCACTTTAACATTTCAGACTGGATTTTCCCTTATGAAAAAATGTATCAACCTCTACAAAAATATACATTAAATATAATCCACATAATAATTCATATTTCTTGTTGCTGCATGATTATTTTCATGTTGTAGCAAACTGGCTCAAATGAAGACCCAACATGGGTGCTTTACTGTATGTTGTAACACACCAGACAGAAAGTAGGGTATGAGTAAAGGTTGGCAGGATGAGGAACTGGGGGATTATAGTCTGAATAGCACCCCATCTGTAACCCAAACCAAACATAAGGTCAAAATAATAATCTGCTTTGTATCTAAATCCTCACTCATAACCTAATTGTGACAGGAACATGCGACCCATAGAGCCAGAGAATCACTGCTTTACGGAGACTGACATCTATGGGTTCCAGGCAGTTTTACAGGAGTTTTAAAACCCAGATGGGACTGCAGATAGGTGACATAAATGCATAAACAGGCCTGGTGCCGTAAATCAATACAGGCTTCTATTTGCATCCCTTTGATCATGTTAAGGCAGAAGCAGGAGATTAAGAAACACAAGCTCTGCCTGACAGGCCGATCGTTTACATTAACATTAACACCAGTAGCAATCTGTCTGTACCTCCATCTGCACGTCTTGTCTAACACTAGGGGAGATGCCTTAGGGAAGACCAGACAAGTGTAGAACATCAGTGAATTACAGAGTGCAAATGTACTGTAAGACTGCGGACATACAGTAACAAACATACTGTACCTGCAGTTAGTGTGGTTTGCTGTTAGGTGAGTGTGCACATTGTGCACAACCTGTGTCAAGTAAACCTCAAATCATACATAACCTGACCTGACCAATTTCATCATTGAGTCGTCTTGAGTCGTTTTATTATTAAAGATGTTACACATTTAACCAGAGAAAAGAGAACAGAACTAATACTTCCATTTCCTGGGAAAATTATAATCAGGGTATTGTAGAATTTGGGTCAACAGAGGCAATGTAGAATGGTGACCTCTGCACTTTCCTCTCTCAAACCCAATAGGCCTTAATATCCCCCCTCTCCCACCTCTCTCAGACCTCTCCTCACCACCTCCCTTCCCCATTCTCACCCCCTCCCTGTAATCCCGTCAAGGATTGGTCCTTTTAAATGATTAAGCACTCTGATCTGAGGACAGAGTGCAATTTCATACGCCAGTGATATTCACAATGCTGTAGGAAATTTCAGGGCATATTGTCCACCCCCACCCATTCACCATTGTTCAAAACACACAAAACACACGCACACTACACACACACAAACATAAACACACACCGTGATCACCAAAGCGGGTCTAACAATGCTGTTGGTGAGGGAAATCACTGTCCCTGATATATTACAGAGATATAAAAAATGATGTGTAGGATTACGTCCTGACACCAGCTCTTATTTACTCCTATTGGTTTAATAAAAACACCTGCCTCCAGTCCTGACCCAATAGGATCAGAGGATTCATCTTGGTAAGACTAAATACATACAGATGGTCAGACAGGAGAAATTAGAAAAATATGCAATATGAATACATTCGCCTTGCGTAATATGAAATATGATTCATCTATGGTCGAGATTACAGCCTGATGTATTGGTGTACTTAGCAAAGAGACAAAGTTAATTTCTTTATAGGCCAAATGTTCCTGCCAAGACCTGGGAATAATAATGATTCTTCTGGGAATATCATATAAATTACAGTTAAGCCGTCTATCTGGGTTGCATATTAATGCTGCTGGGGTTAGCACAGAGCACTGATTCATTTCATTCTCTGTCACATTCCCATATTAAAGATAAAATACACTCTGTCTAACATGTGACTGCCTCTCATGTGCCTTTAGTTATTTTACATAGAAATAAAATGTTCATACCCCAACTAAGAAACATGCACTGAAAACTAGAGGATAACAAACCTACTACACAAACCTAATACACAAACCTAATACACAAACCCACTACACAAACCTAATACACAAACCCACTACACAAACCCACTGCACAAACATAATACACAAACCTCCTACACAAACCTCCTACACAAACCCACTACACAAACCTAATACACAAACCTACTACACAAATCTACTACCCAAACTTACTACACAAACCCACTACACAAACCTACTACACAAACCTACTACACAAACCTACTACACAAACCTAATACACAGGCCTACTACACAAACCCACTACACAAGCCTAATACACAAACCTATTACACGAACATAACGCAAAAGCCTAATACACAACCTATCTTTAGTATATAGATATAGAGAGTTCATTCAAGACTCATATTTGGGTATCTCAATATCAGTGGAGGATGCTGAGGGGAGGACGGTTCATAATAATGGCTGGAACTGAGCAAATGGAATGGCATCAAACCATGTGTTTGATGTATTTGATACCATTCCACAAATTCCGCTCCAGCCATTACCACGAGCCCGTCCTCCCCAATTAAGGTGCCACCAACATCCTGTGCTCAACACAAGGCTCTGATCCCAGTGCTTTACAAACCCCCAAACACACAAACCAGTCACCCATCAGACATAACTTATGCTGTTACCTGGAGAGAGAGAGGTGATACAGTAATCTAGAGAAACACCACCTCCGCTCCCCAATGGCCTGTGGGCCTCCACTTCCTGACACAGGTCTTTCCCAATATCCTGTAAACTAACATCCCTGGCGGGCGGGCGGAGAAAGGAGAGAGAGGTGGAGTGCCATCCGGTGCTTAGTTAGAGAGGGGGCCTACGGGCCACAGACGGGCAGGCCTATACAACAGGACCCATATCCTAGATCACAGGCTGCAGGAATAGGAGGAGGCATGGGCTTCCATGACCAGAACACTGGCTCATACATGGAACCACCTCCGGGCTGCCGCCTGCTAACACACATCACAACACAATGCTGTTTTCATAACCTAACATGCAGGCCAGGCCAGGGTAGAGTCTCTGTGGTGACAACATCCAGTAGCATGCCTCTGCAGTCTGAAGAGCTGCGTGATGAGTAATAGTGTCTTCATATCTGGATCAACAAGGCCACTAGTTTAAGGCTACGTGACTAAAAGGGAATCTGTGATATAAGGCTCCCGAGTGGTGCAGTGGTCTAAGGCACTGCATCTCAGTGCAAGAGGTATCACTGCAGTCCCTGGTTTGAATCCAGGCTGCATCACATCTGGCTGTGATTGGGAGTCCCATAGGGTGGGGCACAATTGGCCCAGCGTCGACCGGGGTAGGCCGTCATTGTAAATAAGAATTTGTTCTTAACTGACTTGCCTAGTTAAATAATGGTAAAATATATACTGTATATACTATGTGTCATGGAAATTACAATCAGGTACACTTGAAGTGAATCTTAAATGAATCATCCTTTATTACTATCAGTGTGCTGGAGAGGTTCCAACCAACTCAACGCACCATAGTACACATGTCAATCAGGAGCTCTGCTGTGGCAGTCCCAGCAGTCGCCTTATATACGGCAATACACAGACAAGTTATATTTGCATAATTCATTCATCATTACCGTTTTGTTTCATTCATGTGACCGACCAATACTGGCTCATAACATGTGACAGACCAAGGCTTCTTCTCTCTAAGCCGAGACCTTGAAACTGAGATATCTTTCGTTCTCAAAACAAAGATCTGGGCATACTGCCAAATTGCAGCTACTGATAGTGAGGATTCGTTCAGTCAGTCACTTGCATGAACATAGAAAACTCTTATTAGAAAGCACATGAATAGAACACAGAAATTAGTTATTAGAAAAGCACATGAAAAGAACACAGAAATGTGTTATTAGAAAAGCACATGAAAAGAACACAGAAATGAGTTATTAGAAAAGCACATGAATAGAACACAGAAATTTGTTATTAGAAAAGAACAAACATTAAAAATGTCCAGCACAGGCAACTTCTTTACCAGTGTGTGATTCTGAGAGGCCTGAAAACAGTTGCACAATGACTGGGGTATGTGGACAGTGTGGGCCAAAAAGGAACTGATATAGCCAGTCTGATGTGTTTCTGTTTCTTGGGAAGGCTATAAAGGTTACGTACATGGTGGAAAGCAACGGTAATCCAACTCCCCAGGACTAACAAGGGTAACACGGGGTCAAAGTGAAAAAGATAAGTGACAGGTTTATTGAATCATGCTTCCTCACTTTCAGAGGTGATTATCTGGGTGTTATTGACAGGGAATAGGAAATTCACTTCTGTCTGGAATTTGTGACAGAGGGTACGAAACCATAACAATGCCATATTGAGCTTTAAAGCTATTACCTTTTTCCAGGAAGCAGGGCCAATAAGGTGACTGAGGGAGATTTGTTTGAACCAGTTCGGATGTGAGGGAGATTTAAGTTTAAAAGAAAAAAGGAAAAAACATGTCAAAACTCATATTGAGGCCAGCTGTTGAAATGTGCTGTTTGATGTAAAGCGGGTAGATACACATCAAATCAAATCAAATTCTGTCTGCTCTGTATGCAAGCCCAAAGCAGATTAAGCCTGCTTACCTGGGTGTATTACACATTCTCTGAATTAAGACCCAAGCCTGAGGGACAAGCTGCTGGAGACCTCACATTAGACTAGAGAGAGGCAGACAAGCTATACTCAATGATGAGGTCATCTCAGCCACTAAGCACACACAGACACACACAGTGTCACACACATCACAATCCCAGTACAGTCACAATCACAGCACAATCACACACACACACACAGTGTCACACACCCACACACACAATGGCACACTCCCACACACAAAGAACAACACATTATTAAGACGACAGACTAGGGTTGGAATATATTAGTGGCAGCCAGGTGATGACACGAGCCCCCTGGAAAGAAGGAGAGAAGGGAGAATGGATTAGAGAGGCGCTCCACCACCTCATGTTCAAAGAGGGATTTGTGTTCTCCTAGCCTGGGCCTAGGCATCTGCTCTCCCTCTCCCCAGAGACAAGGTAATGGGGCCTGGGAACATGTCCTTCTAAAGCGCCTATACATACCCTCCATTAAGAGTCAGTCATACAGGTAGTTACTATTCTACCATGATTTGTTTTTCTCATGAGATTTACTATACATGTGTTCTTCTATCACAAAGCACTTATGAAATATGTAAATCTTTCGAAGAAGGAAGGAAGCTAAATTACTAGCTTGAGATCAGAAATAGGACTCTGGAAAATACATTATAGCTCTAAAACAAAACGTGATATGCTCTTTAAAACATACACAGGCCACGGGGTAAAGAAATTAAGACCATTGATTGACTACATGTAATTTCTACTCATCATGCTAATTTCCTCCACAAACAGTAATCACTAGAAACACAGTTTTCTCTGTCCCCACCTGACATGTACAAACAGCATCAGGAGCTAATCTGCAGCAGAGCTCTTAGAACTGTCAGACTGTCAGACAGAATGCTTTCACTCACTTACATCATATTTCATTCACATCCCTCACCAGCGGTGCAGGTACATCCAAACCTGAACATGACTTATCAAGGCTATTCATTTTCTTCTGTGACGGCCCAAATCAGAACAACCACTGAAAAATTAATCCCCTACTGTCAGCCTGCCAGCCTGTGCATAGCAAGCAGGGGAGTGAGGCTTTCCATTCCATAAATACCACTTTGAATATTTTACAATTACTAAAAGCAATTCAAGGTAACCATTCATATTTCATTTCCATGTCCGGGTACGTACCTCTCTGGGATATCTTTTGAGAGTAATTTGACTTAGACGTGAAAAATACATCAATATTTGAATTTCTCTAAAACATATACATACAGGCCCAACGGTGCCATCATTGCCTAGTGGTGCTGATTCTTTTACAAACTGATTGTTGAGCTGTCTTGTATTGAGATGACAAAATGATATATGTACCACTTCACATTAAAAACCCTGATGCCTGATCTAAATCCCTGTTGTCTGACAGACATAGAGGTTAAGGAAGAAAACAAATAAAAGGGAGAGAGAGAGAGAGAGAGAGAGAGAGAGAGAGAGAGAGAGAGAGAGTGAGAGTGAGAGTGAGAGTGAGAGTGAGAGTGAGAGTGAGAGCGAGAGCGAGAGCGAGAGCGAGAGCGAGAGCGAGCGAGAGCGAGAGAGAGAGAGAGAGAGAGAGAGAGAGAGAGAGAGAGAGAGAGAGAGAGAGAGAGAGCGAGAGCGAGAGCGAGAGAAAGAGAGAGAATAAAGCTCAAAGACTAGGTTCTGATGCCTTGCTCTCTCTTGGTAAATTATATGATGTGTATTTGCGAGGCCCCACCACAGAGTGGAGCAGCAGGAGCATGAGGCTCTCTGCCTGGTAGTGACGCATGGCCAGGGTCGGCCCCATGTCCTATAAACACAATACAAATCATTTACATGCTGCACTCATCAAAGCCACCTCTTCCTCCCTCATCTCCATAGAGATTCACTACTGATCTGAGCTCCAATTGCATCTCGGAGCGCCGCCACCGCTGCTAACCTTTGCAACTGCCAAAAGTTCTATAATTTTTTAAAATACAGCTGTTGACCTATTATTGAGATGGAGAGGAGCCACGGGAGACGAGACGCAAGTCTCTTCATCTCAGCGCTAGAATGGAATGAGTTATTGCATCAGTGTTTACACGGCAACACTAAAAGAGAAACAGAATGGAGGGAAAAAGCATTAAATAAAACAATTCTGTTCATGTTGCTCTCTGGGCCGGGCTCTCAGATTTCACATACAACACGTCAGTCAGTCAAAAGCTGTGATTCATTGCATTTCAACAAAATTTGGTAGTTTGCAAGCATCCAAGAGGAGCAGACCTGGGTTCAAATACTATTTTATATATTTCAAATATGTGAAATATTAATAAAAGTGTATTATATAAAAGTGTCAGATGGGAAGGGTTTACACTTTTGGGACTATTCTATTGGTTAATTACGACAGGCAAGCTCAACCAAGTACATATAAAGGATTTTAATGTTTTTAAATAGTATTTGAGCCCAGGTGTGGAGAGGAGCAGTGACACAATATGCAACAATAATGGCCCAGTAGTGCTGAAGTGTCTTAGTGCTTATAAATAAAATATGTCCAAGATAATGGATTTATGTTCTATAATTCATCAACACAATGTTTCAAACTGAGTGATATAATATGTGTCATACTATTTGCTAACACAGTGCTTAGCCTTATTAACTTATCTAAAATAAATGAATTGGTCAGGGGGAAGATGTTGTTGTTGTTTACTCAGCAACCATTGCTTAATCATTTCAAACAACCAATTCTACCAGACTGATTGTCAACCTCTCTGCGTCAATCTTAATTGCTCTCAACATAACAACTACGATTCCATTCCAACACATCGACTCGAATACTATGGCATGCAAGTAGGGACATGGCTTTCCCAGGCCCAGTCTGTTTCACTCAAAGCTGTGTGCCACTCCATCCTCCTAAGTTCTACTACTACCAGAACCTCTCTACAACTTTGAGTGAGAGGAGAGGGTGGAAGTGTATGTAGAGGAACCATGACTTTTACCATGTTGGACGTTTAGAGAATCATCAAGAGGTTTGGTGATTCATCACAGGATCTGGATGGCTTCTAAGAAGAGCCAGAGGACCAAAGGAAGGGTGTGTGTGTGTGTGTGTGTGTGTGTGTGTGTGTGTGTGTGTGTGTGTGTGTGTGTGTGTGTGTACGTGTGTGTGTGTGTACGTGTGTGTGTGTGTGTGTCTTCTGTTGGACTGGGCTCAATCAGTAGTACTGGAGCAGACCAAGGACTGCTCGAGAGGCTTGATACAGTAGAAGAAACCCGTCATGTCCAGTCTGTCCAGTCTGTCCCATTCCCATCCCTTGTCACATCCAGTGATTTAAATATACACTAGAAGACTGACAGGGGGGCGCTGTTTTGAAGCCACGGCGCCTCCAGCCACGGCGCCACTCCCCCACCGTTTTATATGCATTTATGAATATCTACATTTGTTTTTTATTCTATTACAGACACCTTCATGCACACTTAAAAAAAATCTATTTTTTTGAACATTCTAATGTTAATGTCACTACTACAACAACAAAAATACTTAAATACATGTAATTTTGTACTTGAAACATTTAATTGAAATACTGTAGAATTCAATTCAGTCCTAGACAGCTCCTTCTGGTCTTCAAAGCCTCTCATTGGCCAATACACAGCATTAGCATTCCAGGGTTTATATACATCATTGGTCACATCCCCATCCACAAAAGGGCCACTGGTCACATTTGAGAAAGCTACCAATGGTATATTAATGACATGGGTATGTGTGGCATGCAACTAGATTACAGAGTACTGGTGGTAGCCTGATCACTGACAACAATGAGATAGCCTATAGGGAGGAGGTCAGAGACCTGGCAGTGTGGTGCCAGGACAACAACCTCTCCCTCAACATGAGCAAGACAAAGAGGATGTTAGTGGACTACAGGAAAAGGAGGGCCGAACACGCCCCCATTCAAATCAACAGGGCTGAAGCGGAGCTGGCCGAGAGTTTCAAGTTCCTTGATGTTCACATCACCAACAAACTATCATGGTCCAAACACACCAAGAAAGCACAACAATGCCTTTTCCCCCTCAAGAGACTGAAAAGATTCGGCATGAGTCCCCAGATCCTAAAAAATTTATACAGCTGCACCATCGAGAGCATCCTGACTGGTTGCATCTACTCTGCATCCGACCGTAAGGCGCTACAGAGGGTAGTGCATACAGCCCAGTACATCACTGGGGCCAAGCTCCTTCCCATCCAGGACCTATATACAGTTGAAGTCAGAAGTTTACATACACCTTAGTTTTTCACAATTCCTGACATTTAATCAGAGTAAAAATTCCCTGTCTTAGGTCAGTTACGATCACCACTTTATTTTAAGAATGTGAAATGTCAGAATTTTTCAGATTTTATTTCTTTCATCACATTCCCAGTGGGTCAGAAGTTTACATACACTCAATCAGTATTTGGTAGCATTGCCTTTAAATTGTTTAACTTGGGTCAAATGTTTCAGGTAGCCTTCCACAAGCTTTCCACAATAGGTTGGGTGAATTTTGGCCCATTCCTCCTGACAGAGCTGGTGTAACTGAGTCAGGTTTGTAGGCCTCCTTGCTTGCACAACCTTTTCCTTAAGCAATTTTGCCACAACTTTGGAAGTATGCTTGGGGTCATTGTCCATTTGGAAGACCAATTTGCGACCAAGCTTTAACTTCCTGACTGATGTCTTGAGATGTTGCTTCAATATATCCACATAACTTTCCATCCTCATGATGCCATCTATTTTGTGAAGTGCATCAGTCCCTCCTGCAGCAAAGTACCCCCACAACATGATGCCGCCACCCCCGTGCTTCAAGGTTGGGATGGTGTTCTTCGGCTTGCAAGCCTCCCTCTTTTTCCTCCAAACATAAGGATGGTCATTATGGCGAAACAGTTCTATTTTGTTTCATCCGACCGGAGGACATTTCTCCAAATAGTACGATCTTTGTCCCCATGTGCAGTTGCTAACCATAGTCTGGCTTTTTTATGGCGGTTTTGGAGCAGTGGCTTCTTCCTTGCTGAGCGGCCTTTCAGGTTATGTCGATATAGGACTCATTTTACTGTGGATATAGACACTGCGTGGTCCCATTGTCTTTATACTTGCGTACTATTGTTTGTACAGATGAACGTGGTGCCTGTAGGCATTTGGAAATTGTTCCCAAGGATGAATCAGACTTGTAGAGGTCTACCATTTTTTTCTGAGGTCTTGCCTGATTTATTTAGATTTTCCATGATGTCAAGCAATGAGGCACTGAGTTTGAAGGTAGGCCTTGATATACATCCACAGGTACACCTCCAATTGACTCAAATTATGTCACTTAGCCTATCAGAAGCTTCTAAAGCCATGACATCATTTTCTGGAATTTTCCAAGCTGTTTAAAGGCACAGTCAACTTAGTGTATGTTAACTTCTGACCCACTGGAATTGTGATACAGTGAATTATAAGTGAAATAATCAGTCTGTAAACAATTGTTGGAAAAATTACTTGTGTCATGCACAAAGTAGATGTCCTAACCGACTTACCAAAACTATAGTTTTGTTAGAGTTAGAAAAATTAGTTTTAACGACTCCAACCTAAGTGTGTGTAAACTTCCGACTTCAACTGTGTCAGAGGAAGGTCCAATTTAAAGAAAAGTTTTTTTTAAGTCATAGACTGTTCTCTCTGCTACCGCATGGCAAGAGGTACCGAAGCACCAAGTCTAGGTCCAAAAGGCTCCTTAGAAGATTCTACACCAAAGCCATAAAATTGCTGAACAATAAATCACATGGCTACCTGGACTATTTACATTGACGACCCCGCATAGTCACTCTACCCTACCTACATGTACAAATTACCTTGACTAAGCTGTAACCCTATATATAGCCTCGCTATTGTTATTTTATTGAGTTACTTTTCATTTTATTTTTTACTTTAGGTTATTTAGTAAATATTTTCTTAAATCTATTTCCTGAACTGCATTGTTGGTTAATGGCTTGTAAGTTTGCATTTCACGGTATACACCTGTTGTATTTGGCGCTTGTGACAAATACAATTTGATTTGATTTGAGAAGACTAGAGTAAGCATATTGCACATCAAACTGAACATCTTCCCTATGGAAAGAAAATCTCTGCTAGCCATTAAATCAAATATATGTGGGATGTTCATGATTATGTTAAGGCCCTGTGCTATGTATGAAGTTATATACTGTAAATGATAGAAGTACTATACGGCATATTCTATTACAATCACGTTTGTTTCCCTTTAAAAGTCAACCATCAAGACGACATAAAATACAAAGGAGGGGATCAACACATGCAGACATTTGCAATCAAAACAACAAGAACACACACACACACACACACACACACACACACGGAGGAGCGAGAACTTGAGAGTCGCTGCCTTCAATCTAAAGGAGCTGTGGCAGTAAACAAACAGAGAATAAAAGAAACAATTTACATGCAAATCAAAGTTTATCATCTCAATCTCTTTATGCCCGTATCCCCCTCAAATTTGCATTCATATGCACAAAGGCATTCACTTAGCTGTTACCCAAGTTTACACGCCTCAGCATTTTCTATTTGGAAAAGGCAGGGTGCATGTACATTTAATGGGCATCCCTCTCTATTTGTCAGAGCTGTGAAGGATCTGTGAGTGTGTGTGTGTGTGTGTGTGTGTGTGTGTGTGTGTGTGTGTGTGTGTGTGTGTGTGTGTGTGTGTGTGCATGAGACTGTGTGTGTGTGTGTGTCTGTGTGTGTGTGTGTCCCACTCCCTGCGTGTGTGTGTCCCACTCCCCACTCCCCACATGCAGATGGCTGCATGTATCAGTGCATGAAATGAAGCCATGCTCTGCAGTGACAGTGACAGGATATTGTAGGCAAATGGATGTTACATTTACTCTGCTTCAGCCACAAACAGGCCTATGCTATGAAAAATTAACTGTACTCTTGGCTAAAAGCACAGGAAATTGGTTTGTGAGATAAGCCACAGAAATCCTATTTGCTAGCTACAGTATATCCGTCTGTGGAGTCAGTCCACAGTCATACTGTCAGGGGTAATCCACAGTGATAGGAGAAACAAAGAGATGTCAAATGGAGTTAGGATATCTCTTAGAGATCCTGAGCCTATGTGATGTGGCTGGCCTAGTGTTGCTCTATGTGAGCTACTGATGAGAAAGAGATGCATGGCTTTGTTCAGCCACTAGAGGGAAATGATACAAATCTGCAACCCTTTCATGATGAAGCATCAAGGAGGTTCAATTTGAGCAAATACTATTGGCCTATTTATCTATACCAACTTAGTGGCCTTGTTGTTAAATGTCTGCTGTGAGATTGGAAGGTTGGGAGTTTGAGTCACTGCATGGCACTCAGCATTAAGGAGATAGATAGATTAGTGTCTTGTCCAGGGGGTGTAGTTGTACATCAAGCTGCCTCACCAAACAGGACAGGCTCCTGCTCCTATGAGCTGCCCTGGCTCATGGAAGGCTACTTCCTATATATCTGTTCTAGAATATAACAACAGCTCAAGGATACGATGTTAAAGGGACTACATTCAGCTTGATGATATGGGCCAAATAAGCCTGCCATTGGTTCAATACAGCACAATGTACAGTAGCATACTGTATGGAAACAAAGGTAACAAACAAGAGTCAAGAAATACCTATGTCTTTAAACAAAACACATTTTCTAAGTGAGATAATGACAGCTAGCCAAAGTCTATGTTGCCTTGTGTGGTGCCCAATTAAATAGTTCCCCATGATTTTCCTGACTGCACTTCTTTCAGTACATAATGTATTTACACAGCATGACCACCAGATGTCAGCCTTTCACCTCATATTGCATCACACTGAGAGTTTATAGATGGAGCATAATCTGGCCCAGACTGAGAGGACCTCCATGTATGCAATGTTGTAATGGGTTACATTTTATGACTTTCTCTGGTGGTTCCCTTGGTCTACTACAATTTAAATAATTACAAAATGTAAGTAAAGTCCTAATGAAAGGAAAAGATCAAACCAGAAGCTGCTCGATATCTGTTGTTGAGCCATTCAACACATTCAACAAACCGCCATTATGTTGTATAGGCTGCTATACTCTACCATCCCTGTCATACTGAGGAGCCTATGAACATAGGCATATTATTGGGCCAATGGGTCCTAGTCCTATCTTCATTAGAATCCGACTGAAATTGGGTTTTTGGGTCAGATTGCAATTTATGGGAGGATAAAACTTACCGACATCAATATATCTGCCAAGTACAGCAGGAAATTAAAAAGTGGCATTGTTCCACACTGAGTTCTCTTAAATTGCCATCCAAAATAGCAATTGTCCAAGAAATTTGCTTAAAATGTTGATTTCTTACACAGTGACTGTCACGCCCTGACCTGTAGGAGCCTTTTTATGTCTCATTTTGGTTTGGTCAGGGTGTGATTTGGGGTGGGCATTCTGTTCTAGTTTTTCTATTTCTTTGCTGTTGGCCAGGTAGGGCTCTCAATCAGGGACAGCTGTCCATCGTTGTCTCTGATTGGGAGTCATACTTTAGTAGCCCTTTTTTTTTTTTTTCCTCCTTTCGTTGTGGGAAGTTGACTCTGTTGATGTGTATGTGCTGTTGGTGCTACACCAGATGATCGTTGTTTTGTTTTGAGTGAGTTTACAAATAAACATGTTTAACTCAACCCGGCACGCTGCGCCTTGGTCCGTCCCTGAAGATTGTGACAGTGACAATAATGACACATCATGATAATGGCCACAAGTGTTCAGATAAGCATGGGATACATTTTTTTGAATGTCGGTTATTGGTGGGATTATCACACGATATTGATATATCGGCTCTAATCTCCATGACAACACTAGAGATTATGTATTGTCACCACCGTTGTTAAATTATGAAATTGCCTTTGTTTTGCCATAGACTGCTTATTTTCCAAGATAATCATTTATTTTGCAGAATACATTTTCCAAGAGACACATTTTGGAATAAAAAGTCAGTCGCACAAGATCAGCACAGAGGCTGTGTGAAGAGATTAAGGGATGATTTACTTTGCCTCCATTGGTTGGCATTGGCACCACTGTTCACCATCAGAGTCCGAACAGCAAACATCCAACAGCAAACTATCAGAAGCTGTGAAAAAAAGAGCAGAATAAAGTGCATTCCATGACATGTTCACGTGGAATTAGTGCTTGACATAGCTAGTGCTTGATGTAGCCTAGTCTATGAGAGCAACATTACTTTTCTTATCATGATTTGAAGCTATACATATTTTTTTAGTTAACATAACCAAAAATACTATATTTTTTAAATGTTATGGTAAGATATAGCGGTCTAAGCTTGCTAAGGTACATTCTTAGAAAAAGGGTTCCAAAAGGGTTCTTAAGCTGACCCATAGGAGAACCCTTTTTGGTTCCAGGTAGAACTCTCTAGAAAGAGTTTTACATGGAACTCAAATGGTTCTACCTGGAAATAAAAGGGTTCTACCTGGAACCAAAAATGGTTATTCAAAGGGTTCTCCTATGGGGACAGCCGATTAACTCTTTTAGGTTCAAGATAGCACCTTTTTTTTATGAATGAAGTAGTAAGCCACACCTAAGCCTAGGACACTAAATTTACTGTTCCTTGCAGCAACAGGTGTCAGGTAAACATATTTGCTAACGCCTTTTGTGGGCATTTCGCTAACATAATCAGAAATGTCTTAAGAGGGGCGCTGTAGCCAGGACAGAACAGGTGAACTCTCAGGGCCTGGTTAGGGAGTGCCTTTGCTGAACTCATGTTACAACTTTTTCAGTGGTTTTAACATTTTGTTAAACTGAACTATTTCTAGCGATATTAGGCTACACACTTTACCATTTCATTGTCACTGTTAAAGTGGTTGTTTTGACGCAACATTTGTCTCTTTCCTTATTTCATGTCATGATCTGGTGTTTGGTCCTCTGAGTGGATGAATGCTGTGTTTATGAGCTCATAAACATTTGCTAACACTTATGCCTTGAACACACCAACAGAGTCACATTTTGGTACACCATTATTAAGTTCATTTCCAATGGAACGCTGTGTTTGCCTTGCAGCATAGCATTGCAGAGGTAGTTGCAGTGCGTTCTGTGTGGTGCATATGTTGGATTTATTTAACATATGCATCAAACTATATGTTTGGATGGCTTGACAAATGGTTTGAAGCGTCACCCTTCGAACACACCTGCAGTGCCATGGCATTTTGGTGCACCAGAATTACAATGAAACACTGGGTTTGGCTTGCACCATTGCAGTTGCTGTGCGTTCTGTGTGGTGCATACGTTGTATTTATAAAATGTATGCGTCAAACTGTATGCGTAGACGGCTTGACAGAAATGGTAGCAAAAGTTGAATGTTGAACTTTTATTGCATACATATCCAGATGATGCTGCGTCATATTTTGCGCGATGGCCCTGTCGGTGGGATCTAAGCGTTACAAGATATTCCTGTAGTCCCGCGGCGGATGGCCTCTGTTCGTCGGTAGCCTGGAAAGGCGCGCTCTCTATGCTGCATTTTCCCTATCTGTTTGGTTTGATTGTCAATCTATATACTATTTATGCTGGATTCGTGCCACCATTGTACCCGCTTCAATGTATACGCAAATACAACGAATATGCCTAGCCTACAATACAAAGAAAACCGACCACAGAGGCCGAGGGAGGCTAGGAATTACGCAGTAAACTCGTAATTAGAACAGGTATCCGGTTACATTCTCAAACGTTCCCCGATTTGGGGAGACTGCGCAGTCTGTAGCCTACACTTCCCGTGGAAAGCAGCATAAAAAATTGCATGTGTAAGCACAACTGAGTTAACAGACCTGGGATGCAGTGCAGAATGTCCCGTTGAGGAGAAGATAAAGCAACAGAAGAGTCAAGAGGACTACATCCAGCCCAGAAGCGTTCTGTTTTTCTCCATCCCGATTACATACACTGCGATTCTCCACCGGGGAAAGATGGGGTGCCACACGGCATTTAGCCCCGACACCTTGTCCTCAAAGTGGTTTTGGTACAGTTAATCGCCTTTCTCCAGAAAACCTCTGCAGCCCCTCGCCCATTATCAAGTTCCCAGGAGACGATAGTCCAAAAACAGACAAAGAAGTGGCTCTGGTAAGTGTTCCTTAAACCATTTTTCATAGTGGGAATGTAATGTGACTTTTGCCTCAAACTACTTTATCGGTTATTTTCAAGAAATTCGGGACTAGAGAACTTAAATGACATTCTACCATTTGTGAATTACTTTAAAATGACAAATCATTCATGAAACTCATGTTTTGGCTTCAGACCTGATAGTTGGATACCCACTGGGCAAACACTGGTTGAATCAACATTGTTTCCACGTCATTTCAATGAAATTACATTGAACCAACGTGGAACAGACATTGAATTGACATCTGTGCCCAGTGGGGATGTTTCATTGTGTAATGCACACAAATGCTCATGCATTCATTGATAGAGTATGTCTAAATGGATGAATACACTGTATAGAGTAGGAAGGCATCAGAATAGACCCTATTAAGTCATAGGCATGTCTTTTATTCCCCTCTGCAGCACTATCTGAACAAGTTCTATGGCTGCCCACAAGACAGATGTAATCTCATGGTGCTGAAGGACACCCTGAAGAAGATGCAGAAGTTCTTCTCGCTGCAAGAGGCAGGCGAGATCGACCCCAAAACAGTGGAGATCATGAAGAAGCCCCGCTGTGGAGTTCCTGATGTTGCCCAATACAACTTCTTCCACAGGAAACCCAAGTGGCAGCAAAACGCCATCACCTACAGGTCAGTGGTCAAAACATGTTCATTTGGCCCAAATAGTGTTTTGGTATAGGGAGTTGTGCAATAGGCTTTGAACCCCATGTGCAATAGGGTTGTACTCCACATAACTCCCTATGTTGCTGTGCAATGTGCTGACTGCTGAACAAAGGAAATTACTAAGGAAATGACTCCTCCAGCCCCTGTAGTTTGTTTTGGGGAGATGAAAACCTCAACTATGTGCTGCCCACCATCCCAACCACAATCTGCTAACTCCAAGATTCCTGTACAATGTGTGCTTGTTTGATATTTTTGTATTTGAGGTTAAGAAGAGAGTAAAGTTCTGTTGTTTACATCAGCCCTTTCTGTGTCCTCATGATGACTAACTGTATGTACCATGAGAAAAACGAAGATGGTGAGGAGTTTACCAAAACAACAAGAGACAGAGGGTTGTCCTGCTCAGACAGACTCACATAGCAGGGGTTAGTTGCTGGACTCTCTCATGAAGCATTCTAACCACCCGAGTCATAGGCAAGGCCTGAAGACTGATGGACTTTTTGTCCAGAAGGGGGGTTTACGATAACTCTGCTCTATAGCTTTTGTCCTGTAAATAGAAGAGAGTCGGGTGTACAAGCTTTTGTCTTCTGCATTTTGACATAGGGGAATCTCACGTGTTAGGGTTTTATATGCTCACACTGGTCCCTCTTCTGCTTGCAATACATGCATTTCCTCAAGCATACCTAGTCAATCACACAGTAATACCCCATTATGTAAGATTTATCATGCAGCACATCCTCAGCCAGAGTCTCCTCCTCAGTTTCTTCTCCTCTCTGTGTTCCACCTCTCAGGATTCTAGGCCACTCTCCTGACCTGGACGAGGAGACTATTGATGACGCCTTCTTAAGAGCCTTCAAAGTGTGGAGTAGCGTCACCCCACTCAAGTTCACCCGCCTCATGGATGGAGAGGCTGACATCATGATTAACTTTGGCAACGGTACAGTATTACAGAACAGTTTTGACTTTTATATTCTGCTGAATTTACTGTATGAAACCTCAGCAATGCCGGATGATGAGTAGCCTAGTTAAACCAGACTTAATTCTGCTCTCACCTTCGTTCAGACTGGTTTAACCAGGCTACTCATCATCCGGCTATTGCGCAAAAGGGCAGAAGTGGCTGGGAAGGAGATTAGATGTTGGGTGCTCAGTGCTGCTAATTGTATAGTATAGTACCGTAGGCCTGCCTATGTGTGACATACTAGTTGATCTTTCTCTGGGTTCCCTGTGTCTCACATAAAGTCAATATTCTCGTGACGAGGCCAGACCTCAAGTAAGAACATATAGAGGTCACTGTCTGACTGACTTGTGGTCAAAACAAGCCCAGAATTACATGTTTTCATTACATGTCTTCATGGCACCATCCCACACGTGATCTACACTGTTGAACACTAGCTACATCAGAGACAGTTCTATTCTGAGTTGAATCCGTCCAGTAAGGCTGTAATTGTATACTGATCTGTGCCTTGAGTCCTTTTGTTTTAACCCTTGTTATGTGAATCCACAGAGCATGGTGATGGCTACCCCTTCGATGGTAAAGATGGTCTGCTGGCTCATGCCTTCGCTCCTGGACCAGGCACCGGGGGAGACTCCCACTTTGATGACGACGAGCAGTGGACCCTGGGGGAAGGACAAGGTACTGGAGACTGTACTGTGATTTGTAAATAAAGTCTGTAAATGACAGTTCATCCTGATCTGATATATAAACCTACTTGTTTTTACTTATTACCTAATTATTCATGGTCATACATGCCACTTTTTTAAAGCAATTTGCGGTTAACATTTATCCAATGAAATGGAGATAGCTGAACCACACGGTATCTGATACAGCTCTGTTTGAGCTCTTTTGATTATCTCCTCCCTCACCCCCATCCCCTCCCCTTACCCCCATCTCCCTCCCTCACCCCCATCTCCTCCCTCACCCCCATCCCCTCCCCCCATCCCCTCCCTCACCCCCATCCCCTCCCTCACCCCCATCTCCTCCCCTCACCCCCATGCCCCTCCCCTCCACAGTTGTGAAGGTGAAGTTTGGTAATGCAGAGGGGGAGTTCTGTAAGTTCCCCTTCATGTTTATGGGGAAGGAGTACAACAGCTGTACCAATCAGGGCCGTGATGATGGATTCCTCTGGTGCTCCACCACATACAACTTTGACGACGACGGCAAATACGGTTTCTGTCCCCATGAGTGTGAGTAGGAGCCAACATGGCTGTGTTTTTCTTTTCCCTCTAAAGAGTTCCTGGGAATGTATTGTGTAAACCAGTTAGAGTGTGCATTTTGATATCTACATGGAGTGTATAAAGTTAAGAGTGCTGCATTCAGCAGTCCCTCAAGGAACGTCTATTGTGGTGTTTTAGCTATAGTTTCTGACAAGGAGTTGGCCAGGAGTTACTCCAGATGAGAGGTTTGTGATTAGTTAGAAGAAGCTGTGTTGCTGTTGGACTGGGACCAAGTGGGTGGGAGTCCATTCTGGGAAACTAGTGTTGTTGTTTGGGTCATAAAATACTCCCAATTCTCTGTGTTGCTGGGCCAGATTCATGAAGCTTTTCATCGATCCTTTTGTCTGTCTGTCTGTTTGTGTTGCTGTCCATGGTACTGACATTAGGGTATAGACTCACCGTAAATGAGCGCAAAGACATATTGATACATATAGGCTTACAGTAGACTCCTATGAGACCAACAGTCTTATGAAACTTCCTAACTGGTTATCCTTTGATCTTGAGAAAATGGCGTACTCAGTGAAGTCTTGTGAAAGATGTCTCTTGTTGATAGTTTTATGGATATGTTTATATACTGTAGCAATAAACATTTTAGTCTTGACAGAGTGGATGTGTAACACCCTGACAAAGAATGATTATGCGGTTCAGTTAGCTTAAGATTGGATCTGTGAAATCACTCAAGCTCAGGCTCAACGTAACTGCCATGGCATTTTATTAAATTATGGAAACCTACTGTAAACTCGGTATAGATAATTCCTTCAACTTCCTGTGTTACAGTGCTGTTCACCCTGGGTGGAAACGCGGACGGAGCTCCCTGTAAGTTCCCCTTCACGTTCCAAGGGGAGACCTATGATGGTTGCACCACTCAGGGGCGTGACGACGGCTACCGTTGGTGTGCTACGACTGAGAACTATGACAATGACAAGTCCTACGGGTTCTGCCCTGAAACAGGTGTGTTCCCAGTTCATACTGCCCAAGCCCGAAGGGGTCTCTCCGTCCCTATAGCATGCAAGCCTCATCAGCTTTGTTACCCAAACAGCTAAAGGCACTGATGCATCCAACAGACCTAACTGTTGCATGGAAACCTTAATCTGAGGATTATATTGAAATATGGGTGTGCTTTCGATTGTACTTGAGCCAGGTTGTGTGTGTGTGTGCGTTCTAGCGTGTGTTAGTGGTGCGCGGGTCAGCTGTTTCTTCACCCGCCCACTATTGCTATTAACCCATCCGCAACCACCCGACTATTATGTGATAGTGAACATTTGAGGCCCTCACCCAACCCTAAAATGCACTATAGGCTACAGTCAAAGACAGCAGAAAAATGTTCTGACAGGGGTACAGGATATTTTTGGGGCCTGATTTAGATATGTTTCTGCTTATAATTTACGACATTTTGGTAGGTTATTTGTTAGCCAACTTGTCTATAACTCACGCTGCCAAACTTGCACTAGTAAAACTGACTATCCTACCGATCCTCGACTTCGGCGATGTCATCTACAAAACAGCTTCCAATACTCTACTCAACAAACTGGATGCAGTCTATCACAGTGCCATTCGCTTTGTCACCAAAGCCCTTTATACCACCCACCACTGCGACCTGTATGCTCTAGTCGGCTGGCCCTGCTACATACTCATCGCCAGACCCACTGGCTCCAGGTCATCTACAAGTCCCTGCTAGGTAAAGCCCCGCCTTATCTCCAGCTCGCTGGTAACCATAGCAGCACCCACCCGTAGCACACGCTCCAGCAGGTATATCTCACTGGTCACCCCCAAAGCCAATTCGTCTTTTGGCCGCCTTTCCTTCCAGTTCTCTGCTGCCAATGACTGGAACGAACTACAAAATTCACTGAAACTAGAGACACTTATCTCCCTCACTAGCTTTAAGCACCAGCTGTCAGAGCAGCTCACAGATCACTGCACCTGTACATAGCCCAACCAACTACCTCATCCCCTACCATATTCATTTATTTATCTTGCTCCTTTGCACCCCAGTATTTTTACTTTGCACATTCATCTACTGCACATTTACCATTCCAGTGTTAAATTGCTATACTGTAATTACTTAGCCACCATGGCCTATTTATTGCCTTACGTTCCTTATCTTACCTCATTTGCACACATTGTATATAGATTTTTTCTACTGTATTATTGACTGGGTGTTTGTTTACTCCATGTGTAACTATGTGTTGTTGTATGTGTTGAACTGCTTTGCTTTATCTTGGCCAGGTCGCAGTTGTAAATGAGAACTTGTTCTCAACTTGCCTACCTGGTTAAATAAAGGTGATTTTTTTTTTTAAGATTATTATATACAGTTGAAGTCCAAGTTTACATACACCTTAGCCAAATACATTTAAACTCAGTTTTCCACAATTCCTGATATTTAATCCTAGTAAATATTCCCTGTCTTAGGTCAGTTAGGATCACCACTTTATTTTAAGAATGTGAAATTTCAGAATAATAGTAGAGAGAGTGATTTATTTCAGCTTTTATTTATTTCATCACATTCCCAGTGGGTCAGAAGTTTACATACACTCAATTAGTATTGGCCTTTAAATTGTTTAACTTGGGTCAAACGTTTTGGGTAGCCTTCCACAAGCTTCCCACAATAAGTTTGGTGAATTTTGGCCCATTCCCCCTGACAGAGCTGGTGTAACTGAGTAAGGTTTGTAGGCCTCCTTGCTCTCACACACTTTTTCAGTTCTGCCCACAAATGTTCTATAGGTTTGAGGTCAGGGCTTTGTGATGCCCACTCCACTTTGTTGTCCTTAAGCAATTTTGCCACAACTTTGGAAGTATGCTTGGGGTCATTGTCCATTTGGAAGACCCATTTGCGACCAAGCTTTAACTTTCTGACTGGTCTTGAGATTTTGGTTCAATATATCCACAACATTTTCCTTCCTCATGATGCCATCTATTTTGTGAAGTGCACAAGTCCCTCCTGCAGGAAAGCACCCCCACAACATGATGCTGCCACCCCCGTGCTTCACGGTTGGGATGGTGTTCTTTGGCTTGCAAGCCTCCCGCTTTTTCCTCCAAACATAACAATGGTCATTATGGCCAAACAGTTCTATTTTGTTTAATCAGACCAGAGGACATTTCTCCAAAAAGTACGATCTTTGTCCCCATGTGCAGTTGCAAACCGTAGTCTGGCTTTTTTTATGACGGTTTTGGAGCAGTGGCTTCTTCCTTGCTGAGCGGCCTTTCAGGTTATGTCAATATAGGACTCGTTTTACTGTGGATATAGATACAGTGGGGCAAAAAAAGTATTTAGTCAGCCACCAATTGTGCAAGTTCTCTCACTTAAAAAGATGAGAGGCCTGTAATTTTCATCATAGGTACACTTCAACTATGACAGACAAAATGAGGAAAAAAAATCCAGAAAATCACATTGTAGGATTTTTAATGAATTTATTTGCAAATTATGGTGGAAAATAAGTATTTGGTCACATACAAACAAGCAAGATTTCTGGCTCTCACAGACCTGTAACTTCTTCTTTAAGAGGCTCCTCTGTCCTCCACTCGTTACCTGTATTAATGGCACCTGTTTGAACTTGTTATCAGTATAAAGACACCTGTCCACAACCTCAAACAGTCACACTCCAAACTCCACTATGGCCAAGACCAAAGAGCTGTTAAAGGACACCAGAAACAAAATTGTAGACCTGCACCAGGTTGGGAAGACTGAATCTGCAATAGGTAAGCAGCTTGGTTTGAAGAAATCAACTGTGGGAGCAATTATTAGGAAATGGAAGACATACAAGACCACTGATAATCTTCCTCGATCTGGGGCTCCACGCATGATCTCACCCGTGGGGTCAGAATGATCACAAGAATGGTGAGCAAAAATCCCAGAACCACACGGGGGGACCTAGTGAATGACCTGCAGAGAGCTGGGACCAAAGTAACAAAGCCTACCATCAGTAACACACTACGCCGCCAGGGACTCAAATCCTGCAGTGCCAGACGTGTCCCCCTGCTTAAGCCAGTACATGTTCAGGCCCGTCTGAAGTTTGCTAGAGAGCATTTGGATGATCCAGATGAGGATTGGGAGAATGTCAGATGAAACCAAAATAGAACTTTTTGGTAAAAACTCAACTCGTCGTGTTTGGAGGACAAAGAATGCTGAGTTGCATCCAAATAACACCATACCTACTGTGAAGCATGGGGGTGGAAACATCATGCTTTGGGGCTGTTTTTCTGCAAAGGGACCAGGACGACTGATCCGTGTAAAGGAAAGAATGAATGGGGCCATGTATTGTGAGATTTTGAGTGAAAACCTCCTTCCATCAGCAAGGGCATTGAAGATGAAACGTGGCTGGGTCTTTCAGCATGACAATCATCCCAAACACACCGCCTGGCAACAAGGAGTGGCTTCAGTAAGAAGCATTTCAAGGTCCTGGAGTGGCCTAGCCAGTCTCCAGATCTCAACCCCATAGAAAATCTTTGGAGGAGTTGAAAGTCCGTGTTGCCCAGCGACAGCCCCAAAACATCACTGCTCTAGAGGAGATCTGCATGGAGGAATGGGACAAAATACCAGCAACAGTGTGTGAACCTTGTGAAGACTTACAGAAAACGTTTGACCTCTGTCATTGCCAACAAAGGGTATATGACAAAGTATTGAAATAAACTTTGTTATTGACCAAATACTTATTTTCCACCATAATTTGCAAATAAATAAATTAAAAATCCTACAATGTGATTTTCTGTATTTCTTTTTCTCATTTCGTCTGTCATAGTTGAAGTGTACCTATGATGAAAATTACAGGCCTCTCTCATCTTTTTTAAGTTGGAGAACTTGCACAATTGGTGGCTGACTAAATACTTTTTTGCCCCACTGTACTTTTGTACCTGTTTCCTCCAGCATCTTCACAAGGTCCTTTGCTGTTGTTCTGGGATTGATTTGCACTTTTCGCACCAAAGTACGTTCATCTCTAAGAGACAGAAAACGTCTCCTTCCTGAGCTGTATGACGGCTGCGTGGTCCCATGATGTTTATACTTGCGTACTATTGAACGTGAACGTGGTACCTTCAGGCGTTTAGAATTGTTCCCAAGGATTAACCAAACTTGTGGAGGTCTACAATTCTTTTAGATTGTCCCATGATGTCAAGCGAAGAGGCTCTGAGTTTGAAGGTAGGCCTTGAAATACATCCACAGGTACACCTCCAATTGACTGAAATGATTAGCCTATCAGAAGCTTCTAAAGCCATGACATCATTTTCTGGAATTTTCCAAGCTGTTTAAAGGCACAGTCAACTTAGTGTACAATTCCAGTGGGTCAGAAGTTTGCATAGCAAAAACAGGTTTTTAGAATTATGTGCAAATGTATTAAAAATAAATATCTGAAATACCTTATTTACATACACTACCATTCAAAAGTCAGAAATGTCCTTGTTTTCCATGAAAACATACATGAAATTAGTTGCAAAAAGAATAGGAAATATAGTATAAACAAGGTTAGAAATAAAAAAAATGTTATTGAAATAATAATTGTGTCCTACAAACTTTGCTTTAGTCAAAGAATCCTCCATTTGCAGCAATTACAGCCTTGCAGACCTTTGGCATTCTAGTTGTCAATTTGTTGAGGTAATCTGAAGAGATTTTACCCTATGCTTCCTGAAGCACCTCCCACACATTGGATTGGATTGATGGGCACTTCTTATGGTCAAGCTGCTCCCACAACAGCTCAATAGGGTTGAGATCCAGTGACTGTGCTGGCCACTCCATTATAGACATAATACCAGCTGACTGCTTCTTCCCTAAATAGTTATTGCGCAGTTTGGAGCTGTGCTTTTGGTCATTGTCCTGTTGTAGGAGGAAATTGGCTCCAATTTAGCGCCGTCCACAGGGTATGGCATTGCAAAATGGAGTGATAGCATTCCTTCTTCAAGATCCCTTTACCCTGTACAAATCTTCCACTTTACCACCACCAAAGCACCCCCAGACAATCACATTGCCTCCACCATGCTTGACAGATGGCGTCAAGCACTCCTCCAGCATCTTTTCATTTTTTCTGCGTCTCACGGATGTTCTTCTTTGTGATCCGAACACCTCAAACTTAGATTTGTCTGTCCATAACACTTTTCTCTAAATCTTCCTCTGTCCAGTGTCCGTGTCCTTTTGCCCATCTTAATCTTTTCCTTTTATTGGCCAGTCTGAGATATGGCTTTTTCTTTGCAACTCTGCCTAGAAGGCCAGCATCCCGGAGTCGCCTCTTCACTGTTGACATTGAGACTGGTGTTTTGCAGGTACTATTTAATTAAGCTGCCAGTTGAGGACTTGTGAGGCATATGTTTCTCAAACTAGACACTCCAATGTACTTGTCCTCTTGCTCAGTTGTGCACTGGGGACTCCCACTCCTCTTTCTATTCTGGTTAGAGCCAGTTGGCAATGTTCTGTGAAGGGAGTAGTACACAGCGTTGTACGAGATCTTCAGTTTCCTGGCAATTTCTCGCATGGAATAGCCTTCATTTCTCAGAACAAGAATAGACTGATGAGTTTCAGAAGAAAGTTCTTTAATTCTGGCCATTTTGAGCCTGTAATAGAACACACAAATGCTGATGCTCCAGATACTCAACTAGTCTAAAGAAGGCCAGTTTTATTGCTTATTTAATCAGTACAACCGTTTTCAGCTGTGCTAACATAATTGCAAAAGGGTTTTCTAATGTTCTAATTAGACTTTTTAAATGATAAACTTGGATTAGCTAACACAACGTGCCATTGGAACACAGGAGTGATGGTTTGCTGATAATGGGCCTCTGTACACCTATGTAGATATTCCATCAAAAATCTGCCATTTCCAGCTACAATAGTCATTTACAACATTAACAATGTCTACACTGTATTGCTGATCAATTTGATGTTATTTTAATGGACAAAATTTGCTTTTCTTTCAAAAACAAGGACATTTCTAAGTGACCACAAACTTTTGAACGGTAGTGTAATTATTCAGACCCTTTGCTATGAGAAATTGAGCTCAGGTGCATCCTGTTTCAATTGATCATCCTTGAGATGTTTCTACAACTTGATTGGAGTCCACCTGTGGTAAATTCAGTTGATTGGATATTATTTGGAAAGGCACACACCTGTCTATATAACGTCCCACAGTTGACAGTGCATGTGAGAGTAAAAACCAAGCCTTGAGGTCAAAGGAATTGCAAGAAATGCTTAATTCTGCAGGAGTTATTTTTAAGGCTATGTGAGAGGTTATAGACCTACAGTCAGTGTCCAGATTGAAGTTTCCGTTAACCAATCTAAACAGTAGGCTTCAGTTCCCTTGACATGCCATAGGCCTATTTGAAGTCCTGTTTTGTGACTGTGGAATTTGTGTAGCACCTCACAATCATCACACATGACATAGCGGTACTGCTATAATCCTCTTTTACCACTTCACCAAATATTTTCTAAACATTACTTTTCTGGCCCTCCTCCTATTTATTTTCAATTCTCCTTTTGCAGCTTTTTGTCTTATGGAATTCAACCCGACAATGTCCCTTTTGCCTCCGTGGATTATTCACTGTTTCTACCCATTCCCAAAAGCATAGCATTATTTGGCTTTCTACCCATTCCCAAAAGCATTATATGGTGATTGGCGGTGTAGGCTATTTGGCACACGTACAGTTAAGCCCTGAAGCTTAGGCTTATGCACTAATACCAGATAGCCTAAAATATTGAAAGAAATACCTCAATGTAGCCTATATAAATTAATTAATTAAAATAATTATAGTTTTATGGATTTTTAGGATATTGTTTCTCTTTATTCAACCCGCCCCCACCACCCACCCACCCTTCAGCCACACAATATTTAATTACCCTAAACCCATCCTCCCTGGACTGCGGGTTATGAGTCAACCCGCTTGCATTTATCAGTCAAGGTGTGCTGTGCTGATGCCTCCATGTATTGGTGTAGGAGAATGTTATAATGTTCCAGACCTATGGTTTCCAGTCTTGCAGCAGCTAGTCTCCTGGATGACTGTAAAAGTATTTTACTGAGTGGCTGCTGGCGGGGGTTATTTTCCATTGTGTCAGTGGGGCTGGCTCAGGGTTTGGGGCAGAGTCGGGAGAGTGAGAGAGCGGGATATTGGGAGAGAAAGAGAGTGAGAGAGGTAGAAAGGAAAGAGAGGGGGTTAAGGCTGAGGTTTTCATCTGGTTCTAATTGGTTGGGAATGCTGGCGTGCAGTGTAGTCTTGTGTGTAAGAAGCACTGAATAAGAAGCAGCCTGCTTCAAAAACTACACAGGCCCAGTGCTGTGCTGTACCAACCCAGATTCCAGATATAATATTATCATGCAGGAAAAGAAAAGCCACTTTTGAAGAGTGGTTTTTGGTTTTGTTTTGGATATACCGTAGATACAAAATACATCTGATGTCAATGTCATTACAGTCATGGCAGTTGCTCAAGCAAATCCATTTAGCAATTCAACCCAAATCAAGTTGATAACTTTAAGCACTACCTCATCGGCACACAAAGAAAAGTCCATTTGCTCCTGAAATATGTATTTTTGTTCACCCATGCAGCCATGTCCACCGTTGGAGGAAACTCAGAGGGTTCCCCTGTGTGTTCCCCTCTCTTCACGCTCCTTTGGAGACACTTATGACAGTTGCACCGCTTTCTGGACGTAGCGACGGCAAGATGTGTGGTGCGCCTCCACCAAGAGCTACGACGATGACCGCAAGTGGGGCTTCTGTCCTGATCAAGGTAAATATGTAATCGATGACCTTTTGACATTATGCTTGTTTATAGGTGGTTTTAGCAGATTAGTGGACAATGACAATTAATGTTTATTTATTTGAATCATTTGTATTATTATTCTGTTTTATTCATTCATGTATTTAGTCATTCATTGTCTATGCAGAATGAAGGAAAGTAGCCAACAGGAATTTCCCAACATGGAAACTATTCTCATTCACCTGAATATAACTTGACTTGTTATGCTTTGAATATGTGTTGCTGTATCTCTCACTCCTATTGGTGTTGTCCAGGCTACAGTCTGTTCCTGGTTGCGGCCCATGAGTTTGGCCATGCCTCTGGGCTTGGAGCACTCCCAGGACCCTGGTGCTCTGATGGCCCCATGTACACCTTCACCAAGAACTTTTAGACTGTCCAACGACGACATCAAAGGGCATTCAGGAGCTCTATGGTCAGTTTGAAATTCTTATGTACTGCTTATGGGTTATGTATGGAGTTATGAATGTGTTATGAAGTCATTATATAGGTACCTTTTAAAATAACGTGTAACCATGACTTAGCTCGCTGTTCATAACCTGAGTACTTTGGTGAATGTCACTGCAGGTAACAAATGTATTTATTCTTGTTGAAAGGATATCAATCTCATCTACTCAATGCTCACCATGTTGCCTCTCCTTTTCCTCTCAGGTGCTGGTAGCAGAACAAGCCTGTGCCTCCCACCCAGGGCCCAGTCACTCCTATGGACATCTGTAATGAACCTGTGGTGTTTGATGCTGTGGCCCAGATCAGAGGAGAGACCTTCTTCTTCAAGGACAGGTAAATTATTTACTGGGGATTCTACAGTATTACTTCTGGTCGGCAATGGTTAGAGCAACATTTGACTTGTAGCTAAAACACTTTTGTTTGGTCTTCTAAAAAAGCATGTCGCCAATCTGACCACCGATCTGTCCACAGAAAACAGGCAGAAAGAACGTGTAACCCGAAGACTCCTATTTTAGACTCTGTGGTTAGAGTCATTGGAGCAGACCAGAGTCCACAAGTTTGACCTACGCAATCCACAACTAAATCATTTCAACACAAACAATGGGTAGTTTAATAGGGATCTTTGTTTGGTCTCAGAATGCATTATTTTCTCTTGGCAATCAGTTGTTTTGTTTGGAATGAAGGGGTTGTGTTATTTCTGTTCGTCTGAGCTCTAATGCTAGTAGAATGTTATGAAACAACTGGTAATAATAAACACTCACAATCCTGTATCAACTATGGTAAACCAAAATGACTGCCTGTTATTAAGATTGTAAACCAGACCCTACTATACAGACTTCAACTGGGATTGTCCTATGTAGTGGAGAAAAGGAGAAAAGGAATAGGCTTTCTGTATCTCTCCATCTTACATTATCTGTTGTGGTTCAGTCTCAGCTTTCCATGACTCCGTGTACTTTCCCTCTGAAACATGAACTCTTCACCACAACAGATGAATCCTGTCTGGGACAAATTATTTTAGGAACACTTTCAACCCAAACAATAAGCTATTGCATGCAATCCAAATTGCAAAATTGCAAAAAATTACAAAATTGGAAAAGCAGGTTTAGATTGAGGCTTCATTGGACATGTATATGTTCCTTCTCAGACTTTGCCGCCACATCTTTTAGCCTTCAGTTTTAAGGTGAGCTTTTAATATATATCTGTCATTGCTGAGTTGGAACGGTGTCCAAAGCAAACAAGTCAACCTTTTAGACTCAAAAGACTGCAGTCATTCAGCCTGCCTGGCTTTGCCCCCTGCCCACCCTGAGTTTGGGGCTGGAGGGACCCACCCTCAAATCCTGCTTACAAATCCTGCTTTAGTTCATAGAATCCTGCTTTAGTTAAGAGTTAAGTCTTCACTCGCTGTGGTTCACCATCCATTAACATTGTTCAGAGAACAGAGACAAACATCATGCTGAAAGCTGTTCTATGGACTATAAACTACTGTATAAACAGTGTAGTGTTTGGTTGATGTGTCAACGTAATATTAACTGTTAAAGGAGGGGAGGACTGCCAATTAAAACCGAGTCTGGTTTTAACTGCAGATTTTCTCTCAGTAGTTAATTTAGAAATGATTTGACTATGCCTGTAAGTCATATCTTTGATTGGGTTAGTTTGGTTATTTTTAGGTATATCATCTGTTGCTCAAACATCCTAGAAAATCCAAATCCACAAAGATATCCAGCCACCATGATAAAAGCTGGCAGAATACCTATACAGTGATGTGTTTTGGACAAGACACTGGACCTGGGGATTTCTGGAGAGATTCTCCATTTCCTCATCAGCAAGATCATTGTCTCATTCAAAATCATTTGTGTTCTAGATATCACATATACCATGATATTATTAACAATGGCACATATTCAATGATAGCTATAACTTTATGGGGTGTATCTCTCAGATGGATGGAAATGCCATCATGGAGGGAGTTACGGCTGTAGGATCTTCATTTGAGGAAGTTTGCTACAGTAGGGAAATAACCCTGAAGTAAAGGGAAATGTGAATTATTATGTGGATCATAATGAATTTTTAAAAATTGTAGGGGTTGATACATTTTAAGTTAGTGCAAATTGAGTCTGAAATGTTACAAACTGTAGAAATTACAAACTTTAGAAGCCTTTTAAAACTTGAATAAACTGCTGTACAGGAAAATTCTCATCAACAAAAGAGTGATCAAATTAAGATCCTACCATCCTAGTGTAATGTCTGGAGTATGGAGGAGTTTCAATACCAAACCCATAGCTGCATGATATTTGGACTCAGAGGGCCAGATTAGGCTGTATCTCAGGTTTCAGTGGTGGGATTGACTTTGGTCCCTAGTTATTCATAGTTGGCTCTAGGTCACCAGATGGTTTAGCTATCAGAGCCATGGAGCAGAGAGTGAGAAGAGATGGAACAGAGACATAAAGTGAGGAGAGATGGAATATAGAGAAAGAAAGAGAGTGAGGAGAGATGGAATATAGAGAGAGTGAGGAGAGATGGAATATAGAGAGAAAGAGAGAGTGAGGAGAGATGGAATATAGAGAGTGAGGAGAGATGGAATATAGAGAGAAAGAGAGAGTGAGGAGAGATGGAGACTCAAGTCAAAAAGCAAAGATTAGGATAGAGACTACTTAGGATATTCATTTCTGTGTGCATCCATTTTGTTTTATTCTGTTTCTCCCTATGTTTAGGCAGCAGTGAAAATACAGAGACAGATAAATAGGGAAATGTAGTTGAAAGTCACAGACTGGAGGGCAGTCACCAGTCTAGTGGGTCAATGTAATGTCTGGAGTCTGGAGGGCAGTCACCAGTCTAGTGGGTCAATGTAATGTCTGGAGGGCTACTAGACTGCACACAGTGTCCATCAGTTTAAAAGTGTTGTCACCCAGCTAACACTTTTGAGAGCAGATCCCTCTGGTGTAGGTAGAACCCTCTCTCTAATCTCTCTGGTGTAGGTAGAATCCTCTCTCTAATCTCTCTGGTGTAGGTAGAATCTCTCTCTCTAATCCCTCTGGTGTAGGTAGAGATCTCTCTCTCTAATCTCTCTGGTGTAGGTAGAACCCTCTCTCTAATCTCTCTGGAGTAGGTAGAATCCTCTCTCTAATCTCTCTGGAGTAGGTAGAACCCTCTCTCTAATCTCTCTGGAGTAGGTAGAATCCTCTCTCTAATCTCTCTGGTGTAGGTAGAATCCTCTCTCTAATCTCTCTGGTGTAGGTAGAGTCCTCTCTATAATCTCTCTGGAGTAGGTAGAATCCTCTCTAATCTCTCTGGTGTAGGTAGAACCCTCTCTCTAATCTCTTGGGTGTAGGTAGAACCCTCTCTCTAATCTCTTGGTGTAGGTAGAACCTCTCTAATCTCTCTGGTGTAGGTAGAGATCCTCTCTCTAATCTCTCTGGTGTAGGTAGAACCCTCTCTCTAATCTCTCTGGTGTAGGTAGAGATCCCTCTCTCTAATCTCTCTGGTGTAGGTAGAATCCTCTCTCTAATCTCTCTGGTGTAGGTAGAGACCCTCTCTATAATGTCTGGTGTAGGTAGAATCCTCTCTCTAATCTCTCTGGTGTAGGTAGAATCCTCTCTCTAATCTCTCTGGTGTAGGTAGAATCATCTCTCTAATCTCTCTGGTGTGAATTGAATCCTCTCTCTAATCTCTCTGGTGTGAATTGAATCTCTCTCTAATCTCTCCTGTCTCAGCATATTGATGGAGAGCAGATCCCTCTGGTGTAGGTAGAAACCTCTCTCTAATCTCTCTGGTGTATTTAGAATGCTCTCTCTAATCTCTCTGGTGTAGGTAGAACCTCTCTCTCTAATCTCTCTGGTGTAGGTAGAATCCTGTCTCTAATCTCTCTGGTGTAGGTAGAACCCTCTCTCTAATCTCTCTAGTGTAGGTAGAGATCCTCTCTCTAATCTCTCTGGTGTAGGTAGAATCCTCTCTCTAATCTCTCTGGTGTGGGTAGAAGCCTCTCTCTAATATCTCTGGTGTAGGTAGAGACCCTCTCTATAATCTCTCTGGTGTAGGTAGAGACCCTCTCTCTAATCTCAGCTGGTGTAGGTAGAACCCTCTCTATAATCTAGCTGGTGTGGGTAGAACCCTCTCTATAATCTCGCTGGTGTAGGTAGAATCCTCTCTCTAATATCTCTGGTGTAGGTAGAAGCCTCTCTAATATCTCTGGTGTAGAGTAGAACCCTCTCTATAATCTCTCTGGTGTAGGTAGAACCCTCTCTCTAATCTCTCTGGTGTAGGTAGAACCCTCTCTCTAATCTCTCTGGTGTAGGTAGAACCCTCTCTCTAATCTCTCTGGTGTAGGTAGAACCCTCTCTCTAATCTCTCTGGTGTAGGTGGAATCCTCTCTCTAATCTCTCTGGTGTAGGTAGAACCCTCTCTCTAATCTCTCTGGTGTAGGTAGAATCCTCTCTCTAATCTCTCTGGTGTAGGTAGAATCCTCTCTCTAATCTCTCTGGTGTAGGTAGAATCCTCTCTCTAATCTCTCTGGTGTAGGTGGAATCCTCTCTCTAATCTCTCTGGTGTAGGTGGAATCCTCTCTAATCTCTCTGGTGTAGGTGGAATCCTCTCTATAATCTCTCTGGTGTAGGTGGAATCCTCTCTCTAATCTCTCTGGTGTAGGTGGAATCCTCTCTCTAATCTCGCTGGTGTAGGTAGAATCCTGTCTCTAATCTCTCTCCTGTCTCAGCATGTTGATGGAAAGCAGATCTGGGCATGAAGGATGAGTAAGACGTCCTGGTGGTCTAACTTCACTGTGTGCTCAGCACCTTATTTACAGTCAATGGCTCAGCACAGGGCTGGGTGGGAAGTCTGGAGAATAATCCACTGAACTGAACCCACACACACTGTCACTGTTCACTGGCCAAGTGATTTAAAATATATATATATATATATATCTTAACCTTTATTTAACTAGGCAAGTCAGTTAGAACAAATTCTTATTTATAATGACGGCCTACACCGGCCAAACCCAGACGACGCTGTGCCAATTGTGTTTGCGCCCTATGGGACTCCCAATCACGGCCAGTTTGGCCTGTGATGAGGTGGACCTGAATGGGATGGAGACATTGAACACAGACAGCCCTGCTAGCTAGTTTTCTGTAACCTCTCTGGCTGCATCTTATGCAGGAAGTGTAATACGTATGCATCCAGAATGTGACAAGAGTGAATGAAATGATGAAATCTCTGTGACCCAGATATCGCATTTCCTGTAATCTCACAATCAGAGGTGGACATGGATTCTCTTCTTGTAGTCATTTAGGGTCAGGTTGGCTTGTTTTGTGGGACTAACTCAACATACCTCAACCTTGAATAGATTGCTATAGCAGATCATCATATGACTACTTTGTCCATATCTGCATTTATAACCATTAACAGGCTTTATCTATCTGAGAAATATCTGGCTCTTTGAAAAATAGGCCAATGGAAAACACTTGGAGAGCTGCTGCTGCTGTTTGCTCATGCAGCTGCCTGTTGGAAATCTGGGCAAGATAGGTCTTGTTTCCTGGCTTCGATAAACCCCGGTCCTAACGAGAACCAGATGCTGAATGAATCAGGCTATTGTGGCTTCACTGCCTGGGCTGCTGAAACTCTCCCTCTCACTGACTGCCCTCTCTCTCTTTCCCACTTACTTTCCCCTCTCCACATCTCTTACTGCCCTTCACTTTCCCTCTCCTCTCTCTTTCCTCTCTCCCACTCTCTTTCCCTCTTCCCTCCTTTCTCTTTCCCTCTTTCCCCTCTCCCACTCTCTTTCCCTCTTTCCTCTCTCTCCCACTCTTTCCCTCTTCCTTTCTCTCTTCCCTCTTTCCCCTCTCCCCACTCTCTTTCCCTCTTTCCTCTCTCCCACTCTTTCCCTCTTCCTTTCTCTTTCCCTCTTTCCCTCTCCCGCTCTCTTTCCCTTTCCTCCTCTCTCCTCTCTCTTTCCCTCTTTTCCTCTCTCCCACTCTCTTTCCCTCTTCCTCTCTCTTTCCTCCTCCTCCTCTCACTCTCTCTTTCCTTCTTCCCCTCTCTTTCCCTCTTCCTCTCTCTCTCCTCTCTCTTTCCCCTCTCCACCGCTCTCTTCCTCCTCTCCTCTCTCCCTTTCTATTTCCCTCTCTCCTCTCTCTTTCCCTCTTCCTCTCTCTTTCCCTCCTCTCCCCTTTCTCTTTCCTCCTCTTCCTCTCCTCTTTCCCCTCTTTCCTCTCTCTTTCCCTCTTCCCTCCTCCTCTCTCCCTCTCTCTTTTCCTCTCTCCCCGCTTCTCTTTCCCTCTTTCCCTCCCCTCTCCTCTCCCTTTCTCTTTCCCTCTCTCCTCTCTTTCCCTCTCTTCTCTCTCTCTCTTTCCCTCCTCTCTCACTCTCCTCTATTTCCCTCTTTCCTTCTAGCCTGCACTCTCTGCCTTTCTCTTTCCCCCTCTTTCCCCTCTCCACTACCTCTTTCCCTCTTCCTCTCTTTCCCTCCTCTCCTCTTTCTCTTTCCCTCTTTCCCTCTCCTCTCTTTCACCTCTTTCCCTCTCTCTTTCCCTCTTCCCTCCTCTTCCCTCTTTCCCTCCTCTCCCCTTTCTCTTTCCCTCTTTCCCCTCTCCTCTCTCTTTCCCTCTTCCCTCCTCTTCCCTATCTCTTTCCCTCTTCCCTCCTCTTCCCTCTCTCTTTCCCTCCTCTCCTCTCTATTTCCCTCTTTCCTTCTGGCACTCCTTCTCACTTCCCCTCTTTCCTTCTCCCCTTTCTCGCTGCTTCTCTCCCATCCCCCTCTCCCCTACCCCCCCTCTCTTCTCTCCCCACTACTCCTACTACTCTCCCTCTCACCTGCCCCCCCCTTTCTCCCTCTCCTCTCTCCTCTCTGCCTCTCTTACATGATTTGGAACCAAGTAGGTAACTCTCTCTCTGCTCTCTGCTATAAGGTTCATATTCAGGTCAACCAACTTCGGGGCAAGCCTCTCAGGATCCCATGCTGGTAGCCACCTACTGGCCTGGAGCTCCCTGTCACCATCGGCGCCTGCCTATGAGAACCCCACTGGAGGAGAAGACTGTGTTCTTTGCAGGGTACTGTGTGTATGGGAGACTGAGTTGTGCTCATCCACCATTGAGATACAGTGCCTTGGAGAAGTATTCAGACCCTTAACTTTTTCCACACATTTTTGTAACGTTCACAGCTTTATTCTAAAAATTGCTTTTTTAACACACAATACCCCATAATGACAAAGCGATTTTTTGGGGGGAAAATGTATTAAAATAAAAACAGAAATACCTTTATTTACATAAGTGAATTCAGACCTCTTACTCTATGAGACTCGAAATTAAGCTCAGGTGCATACAGTTTCCATTGATCATCCTTGATTTAGGAGTCCACCTGTGGTAAATTCAATTGATTTGAAAAACATTTAAGCTGGTGCACACCCAGAAAAAAAATATTTTGTGTGGAGGTGCTGACTAGCGGCGGATAAACTATCAAAATAAAGAGGAGTCGCATTGAAGGTCCCCAAGAACACAGTGGCCTCCATCATTCTTAAATGGAAGAAGTTTGGGAACCAACAAGACTCTTCCTAGAGCTGGCAGCCCCTTCAAACTGAGCAATCTGGGAGAAAGGCCTTGGTCAGGAGGTGACCAAGAATCTTGATGAGTCGCTCTGACAGAGCTCTAGAGTTCCTCTGTGGAATGCTGGGGGAGAACCTTCTTCTGTAGCACTCCACCTGAATCAAACCTTTATGGTCAGAGGTGGCCCAGGCGGAAGCCACTCCTCAGTAAAAGCCACATGATAGCTCCGCTTGGAGGTTTTGCCAAAAGTCACCTAAAGACTATCAGACCATGAGAAACAAGATTCTCTGGTCTGATGAAACCAGATTAAACTCTTCTTGGCCTGAATGCCCAAGCTGTCACGTCTGGGAAGGAAACCTGGCACCATCCCTACGGTTGAAGCATGGTGTGTGGCAGCATCATGCTGTGAGGATGTTTTTCAGCTGCAGGGACTGGGAGACTAGTCAGGGGATCGGAAGTCCAAAGATGAGCGGAGCAAAGTACAGAGAGATCCTTGATGAAAACCTGCTCCAGAGTGCTTTCAGGATTCCTCAGACTGGGGCGAAAGGTGAGCCCCTTCCAACAGGACAACGACCCTCAGCCACACTTTAGCCAAGAAAACGCACTTGAAATTAGCTTCAGGACAAGTCTTTGAATGTCCCTGTTTTTGCTTTGTCCTTGTAGGGTTATTGTGTGTAGATTGTTGAGGAAAAACACAGATTTAATCCATTTTAGAATAAGGCTGTATGTAATGTAACAAAATATGGAAAAAGTCAAGGGGTCTGAAATTACTTTCAGAATGCACCATACATATACATTACATACACTTACATTACACATTGTTAATATTCTTCCCGGTATTTACAAATGTTTCCATTCCAAGAATAAATCACTTTTATACGGTGGTAACCGGTGATTCCTAAGTTTCAAAACCGGAAGTAAGTCATTGAAAAGCATTATAAAGAATAACAAAATATAAATCTGGATTTGATTATAGAGCTTTGATCAGCATAAGATTA